>CAUYTI010001523.1:0-26405 GCA_963575145.1 Galago senegalensis
GGTCCCAGCTACTTGGGAGGCGGAGGCAGGAGACTCGCTTGAGCCCAGGAGTTGGAGGTTGCTGTGAGCTGTAATGCCACGGCACTCTACCCAGGGGGACAGCTTGAGGCTCTGTCTCAAAAAAATAAATAAATAAATAAATAAATAAATAAAATAAAATCAGTAGACTTGAGAGTCTAAGCCAGATCCATTTGCTCTGACTCTGTTGCTTTTCCAATGGATCCTATTACAGTCCTGAACATACGAATTATAAATGTTTTCAGTCATTTGACAACTATTTACTGAACATCCATTATATGTAGCTTGAAGCAGGTGGGAGGTAGTGAATAAAATAGATGTATGTTTAGGTGAACATAGTAGGTACCTGTGTGTGTGTGTGTGTGTGTGTGTGTGTGAGCTCACAGGCACATTCTCACCGGTCTGGGGTGAGCATCTTCTGAGATATCACACATGGAAATACCCAACTAGTGGTAAGCTACACCATGCCATGTAAATATCAGCCATGCTAAATCCAGCGACATATTTCTGGAAATTGCATTTTCTGTTTGCTCATCTCTGAATGGGTAGCCTGAGTCTTTTGATGGAAAAAGAGCTGCTTCCATTCAAGTCTCGGGGGCTGGATTCGTGCTCTCCAGCACCACTGAGGCATCTAAACAAACCGTGCAGACTCCTGGAATGATTAGCTGGGGCAAACCAGCGAGGGGTGTCTGGGAGCTGGGGCCAACCGTCCTGGTGTTTCCAGGACCGAAGCGAAACTTTCAAGTACAAAGTCTTGAAACGTCAGAGGGGGAGTCAGAACAGGTTGTTCACTCTACCAGAAAGGCTTCTCTCCACAAAGAAAATCTTTAAGGCAAAACCAAGATCAGTGCCTGCAGGAAGAAAAGACAACTGAAAAGTTCTGCTGTTGTTTTTAAAGATTTTTAATGGGGCAAAAAGAAACAAAGGTGAACTTCTCCATCTCCCGGGCACCACAGCACCCAGGGAGCAGCTCACGATTTCCAACCCTGCCATGAACCGGCTGGGGGGCCTGGAGTAAGACCTTCCCTTCCCTGCCTCAACTTCCCTTCTATAGAGGGAGGACGTTGGACTTGGAGAGCACAGAACTCCCCTCCTGCTACAATGACCTGGGGCAAACCATACATTAAACCTACTTGTAGGGCTACTTTGCTTTGTTCAGAATCACGTAATGTTATTCTTTAATAACATTAATAAACGCTCACACTTATTATGTGTTTGCCCTTGCTGGGCTTGCTGTAGGTATCCTAAAAGCATTGACTCACAGCACTCCCAAATTTACGGATGGGAAACTGAGGCCCAGAGAGGTGAAACAGCTTGTCTGAAACCACACAGTTGCTCAGTTGCGAAGCTGGACCTTGGGCCCAGGCAGTTGAGGTCTTGAAGTGAGTCACCCTCACCTGTCTGGGGCTTTAGAAGCTCACTGGTGAGAAAGTGGAGACACAGCATCTTCTAGTGCAACGTAGAGTTTAAAGGGTCAGGATCTGAAGTCGGAGTGTGTGTAGTCCACGACCTTCTACCCGGGGGACCGTGGGAATGTCGCTGAAGTTCTTCAAGCCTTAATTTGCTCCTCTGTGAAAATTAGGCCAATGATGGCACCAGCTCCTAGTGTCAGGGAGAGACCGCCTGTAAGATGCTGAGCTGCCAGATATGACCCCACAGGGACGTATCCACAAGTCTGCTGACCACCTGCTGGAATCTTCATTCTCATAGGAGTACCATTTGTGACAGCACGGAACTGGAAAGCACCCTCATGCCCATCCATGGTAGATAGCCGTGTCCATTCACACAGTGGAAAGCTATGCAGTCACGGGGGAAGAGAAATTTGGAGGAGGCCTGCCAGCCAGGCTCAGAAGAGTGCATCCCGTGTGCTACCACCGACATCAAGTTCAAAACCAGTCTGAGCCATTAGAAGTTAGGAGAGTGGCTGCTCTGAGGGACACAGGTAGCAGGAGAGGGGCAGTGGGTTTCAGTGATCTGTTTCTGCATCATTACAAGAAAGTTACACGAATTACATGGGTGCTCTCATTTTGTAAAAATTCACTGAACTGTCCCCTAATGGTATGTGCTCTGATTTGTATGTTATACTCCAACAAAAACTATTTAGGTAGGTGCTGTTATTAACAAATGGCTGATAGCACCTTCTGAGTGAATAGGACCTTGCTGCAGAAAAAAGGTACAGTCTTTGGGGTCAGCTAGTCCTGCCCCTGCTTCATCTCTTCCCTGCTGTGTGACCTTGGGCATGTTGCTTAACCTCTCTGAGCCTCAGGGCTACCATCTGCCAAAATACCATGTACTTCATAAAGGAGCTGTGTGGCCTAAATAAGAAAATGCGTGCAAAGGCTGAGCAGCATGTGGACCCCGATGTAGAGTAAGAGCCTGTTCCCTTCCTCCCCTGCCTTTCAGGGTACTCAGTACAGAGCAGGGCATACAGCAGGTACACAATATTTGCTTGATGAGTGACTGAGCTGTTTGACTGCTCCCTGAGTGGCAGCACCTCTTCAATTGGAAGATATATGAAGGGGCAGATGAATATGATCCCCTCTTCTTACCCAGATGCCCCTCAGAGGTAGGCATGTGGCTCCCATGGGCCCTGGGGCTCACCCCCTTTGGAAGTCTGAGCTTTGCTGTAAGAACACTTAGACAAGCTTATTGGCTTGCCTGCTTTTGGCAATCAGGCCCGGAGAAGTTGCCTGTTCCCTGAGTCAGCATGTGGGCATTGGGAATGTGCATCCCACTGGGTCCCCTCCTCTCCTGGCGGATTAAGCCTGGCTGTCTCCTTGCAGTCAGGACTCCCCTTCTTACTCCATGGGAGACATCAGGCCTGTGGGTAGGTTGTAGGTGGATAGAAGCTCCCTGCAGGGAGTAACTCGGTGGCACGCAGGGACCTGCTGAGAGAGAGTGATATGTCCAAGTCACGGCAGGCACTGGCAGGCTTCCCACGTGGCCCCCCCCTCACCATCTTGCATCTGGGAATGGAAAGGCCCCCCCGCCCCCCCCCCACTGTACTTCACAGCAGGAGACGTGGAGATTTGCACCTACTATAAGCCAGTTGCTAGTCTAAGTGCTGGGGTAAGGCCTCCATTCCTGCCCTCTTGAAGGTGACAGGCCATGGGTGTACTTCAGTTCAAACATCAGCTCAGCTGCATTAACAGAAACTAAGTAATAACAGCTTCAGCAGGACAGGTTTGTGTCACCCTCACTGAAAGCCCAGGTGATCTCTGGGTCGATGGCTTTGCTCCATGAGTCACCGGGGGATCCAGGATCCTTCCTCCCCACTCTACTAGCCCCCAGCATGTGGTCACCCCTGTGGCCAAAGCCGAAAAGAAGGAAATGCAGGGCAGGCGCGTCCCTCAAGGACCTGACCTGGGGGTGGCACTGCCTCACACTTCTGCTCCTATCCTGTCGGGCTGACCTTAGTCACATGGGCACATCTGGCTACAAGGGACGCTGGGAAATGTAGTCTCTAGCTGGGGGCCATCTGCACAGATAAACTGGGGTGGGGAGTGGATTTAGGAGGCACTTTTTCCCACATGGGGAGAGACAATAAATGAGTGCTTTTATACCATAAGTTGGGGGACAGGGAGGACCTTTGGAGATGGTGTTTGAGCAGAGAGCTAAATGGACCTAGGTGGCCATCCCTGTGCTGTTTGATGAAAGCGGTCTCTGGGCAGAGAGACCTTGGGAGGGGAGGAGGAAGGAGCCTGGCATGTTTGAGAAAAAAACAGCTAGAAAACAATTACAAAGGGCCTGGTAAGTCCCAGGAATGGAGCCAGATTTTATTCTGCAGGGAGGTGTGGGGGTGAGGGTGGGAGATGGGTAGATGCAGCAGCCAGGTAAGGGGCTTACACAGGTGTCCAGATGAGGGGTGAGCCCTTGGCCTACGGCAGTGTATTTCAACCTTTTTTTTTGCAGTTTTTGGCCAGGGCTGGATTTGAACCCACCACCTCTGGTATATGGGGCCAGTGCCCTACTCCTTTGAGCCACAGGCACTGCCCCAATCTTTCTTTCTTTTTTTTTTTTTTAATCTCACAGCACACTTGAGCCTGTAGTTAAATTTCCATGGCATACTTAAGTTATGTTGATCAAAAAAAAAAAAAAGAGTAAGATTATAATTAAGGTGCTTTGAACTTCTTTTGAAAATCATATAATTGATGACCTTTAAAATTTTTCAAGGCACCCCAGTGTGCTGCAGCACAGGTTGAAAATCACTGGCCCAGGGTGAAGGCAGAGAGAAGTGAGAAAGGAGGAGATCTATCTTATCCATGGAGAAGAAAAAGAGCATATATATGTAGGAAAAGAGACCAGTGTCCAAAGTTTAAATTACCTTATATGCTTTGCTAAAAACAAAACCAAACCAAACCTCCAGGAGTTTAGTTTGAGGCTGTGGGGCGGCCCTGGAGGCTTTGGGTGGCGTGGCCAGAGCTGTAGTTAAATGGCGTGTGGCTCACCGACTCGCATGGGAAGTGATTTTATTAATAAGGACACGAAAAGGTTTAGGGGTGCCCTGTCAAGATGGCAAAGGGGGAAGCGTAAAGTTCTCGCTTTCAGGGCTAACAGACCTTCTGGTTGGCTCACAGCTGGACACCAAGCACGAAAAGCCTCTGGCCAAGAGGGACAGAGCGGAGAGCTCTTAAAGACACAGGTCCACACACACACACCCCCCCAGACAGCCCCAGATCGCAGGCTGCAGCAGCGGGAAGCCATTATGAGAGCCTGCACAATCTATTCTTGCTGAGAATGTTTCCCGATATAATTTACAAAATTCCAGTTGGAAATGCATTAGCAGTTGAGCAGTGAGGAACTTCTCCGGGGTAAATAGGAAAACTAAATTAAAACCCCAGCTTCAAACCTGATCGAACGGTGCGCGCGGCCCCTGCAGTCTTCTCTAACCTTTTCAAGTCCAAAGAGCCCTTTTGTCTCGCCGGGTTTATGGGTCGGCTTTCATTTGATTTGGTTCCAGTGAGTTTTTATGGAATCCACTCAAATGACTGCTGATGAGCTCCCGTGTAAAGGCCCCCGTTTACACGGCCGTCCTGAAAGGCTCTCAGGGGGTGAGAGGCAGATGTTTGAAAACACGCAGAGAGAGCACAGACAGGGAGACCAACAGCAAGGTAAGACAGACAGGCAGGCCGGCAGGAGGGAAGGGAGACAGAGGGAAGGAGAGGGAGGGAGAGACAGAGGCTAACACGAGGCTCTTTCCTTCTCCACGTGTCCTTTAAACAGTAAGATGTTTTACCCACAAGGCGGTTTTCATTTAGGTGGCACAAGTCCCCTTCTGGCCACATGTCAACTGGCCCATGCGTTGCAAAGTTTTCAGGTGTGCACATGTGGACACCCCTCTCACTTCTTCCAATCAGTGCCTTCTTAGCCTCTGGTCCCCTCGCTACATGATTCTCCCTCTTTCTGGTACGTCAGTGTTTTTCTCCTAGCTCCATTTCCCAGAGCAGGGACTTCTGTTTGACATCACAGGATGAGTTACTTCCCTTTGGGAACTGTAAACACAAGTCATGCCCTGGGTGAAAATCTGGCTGACTCTTGGGTCCTCTTTGACTTACGGAGGCGACTGTTCTGTGGGTGCCATGACCGTGCAGTCAGTAGGGGCTCCAGCCACTCCCAGCCGGGGGGTAGATTCTCCTCTTTACCCTGGATCTTGCTGACAGTCATTCGGAGCACCCACTGTGTCTGCCAGGTGCCCAGCACCCAGAACACAGCCTCTGTCTTCACGGAGGGTCCATGCTAGCAGGCAGGTTGTGCTGAACGGGCAAACAAACGTGTATCACGATACCAGGTTCTTTGAGAAAAACAAATGCCAAAGCAGAAAAATGACAGGGTGTGGCTGGTGGGGAGAGGGGTATCTTCAGATGGGGTGGGCGGGTTCTCCCACTTCAAGGAGGGACATTTGAGCAGAGATTTAAATAATTTGAAAGGAGGAGCGGAAACCGTATGCACCAGGTGGGAGTGGGCTCAACATCTTCAAGGAGTAGAGAGAAACAGCTTCGTGTTGCTTGGGTGCATTGGAGACCTAGATAAGGTGTAAAAAAAATGGGTTCCCACTTGCATCCCCGATGTGCTAGTGTTACCGTCACTACCATGGGCATGAACTCGTAAAAGGGCAACCTCTTCCTCCCTCGACAAGTATTTACAGCCAAAGGGAACGCTTGGTAATGGAGCAGAGGCAGAGAATCCACGTCTGAGCACCTGCACCTGCCACTGCACGTTCCCTCCACGGCCTGAGAGTGGTGAGGCCCTCCCTCCACCTACCCTGCAGCGTAGCCAGCTCCTCACAGATCTGGATGGTGAAGCACTGACCCCACCACCCAAACCCAGGCTGCAGGTCGTCTGCAGGATGCAACAGAAGCAGAAGAGAACCAAACAAACCTTACATGTGAGGATGCAGAGAAGAGAGATGGAGGAGGCTTCACAGATGCAGCTGGTAATTCTCAATACTTAGCTCTGAACAGGTGCGCACAGAGGAGCAGAGAATTCTCCACCATGGGTGGTAAACATGGGTGACTGCTTCCCCTAGGCCGGGCTGGGCTTCCCCTGTCAAAAGCATGTTGATGCTACAAAATATAGTTTATAAAACAGAAAGAAAATGCACACAGAACAAAGGATGTCTGCAATCACACATGGATAATTTCTACAAAGAGAGATGAGCAACTGATACTAGAACTTTGCTGTGTGTGGATGTGGATAATTATATATATATGTTATCTGTATACAGAAGAACGCTTTGACAAGGCTTCTTCTTACTGGAGTGTCTCATCCATCATAGTTGCTTTTTTTGTGGGAAGAGCTGAAACCAAAGCAATAAATGAAGGGAAGGAAACAGTGATTTAAAAGCTGATGTTCTGCTTGAATACATTAAAATTTTAAACTTCTGCACGGCCAGAGAGAGCGAGAAAGACAACACCCCAAACAAAGCCTGAAGCTGGGCAGTAATGCAGGAGAAAGCATCACATAATAGACAAAGGCTAATTTTTATTATTTACAAAGAGCTCTTACAAATCAATAAGGAAAAGACAAACAGCCCAATAGATAAACGAGCAAAGGACAAGAACAGGCAGATTGCAGAGAAAAGCAACACAGTTGCCAGTTACTTGAAAAGGGGCCCAATCGCACTCACAATTAAAGAAATGAAAATTAAAACACTGTCTCTTGTTTCCTTAACACAAAATGACAAAGTTTTCAAATTTGTTCTAAATTCAGAACCTCCTCCTCCCCAACACACACACACACACACACACACACACACACACACACACCAATATTTGAGTGGAAGTAGTTGATTTGGGAGGGATCCCAAGAGATGCCAGCAAGGGAATGGGGAGAGAGAGAAGGGGAGAAACTGAGTGAGTTTACCCTCGTTGGAGCTTAAATGCCCCTGAGAAGCTGGGGCGCAACGGGAACATTTAGTGTTATCTCATGTGAGGGGAGAGAGAACTGGGGTACTGATATACCAACTCCATCAGACGCTAGTCAAAATCTTGCTGGGGTTGGGGAATGGTGGTTACTTCTTCCCTATCCTTTCTGGCCTGGAATGAGCCCCTGACAGTCAGCAAAGCCCAAGACAAAGAAATGCTGACAGTGGAAAGTTAGACACAGGGCAGCATACCCTAAAGAGATGAGGGTCATGGGTTATGAGGTCAGAGCATCAGCTAGGTCTGCTATAGAAGGCTGCATTTGTTCAGTTCTTACTCTGTGCAAGGCACATGCTAAGTATTCACACATATCATCATCTCATTCAGTACTCGTAGGGACCTATGGTATTGATACTACTTTGATCCCCATTTTCAGATGAGCAAATAGAGACATAAACAGGTTGGTTAAATAACTCTCCCAAGGTCCCACAGCAATGAGATAGAGAACTGATTCATTTCAGGCTGATCAGAGTCTTGTCTCTTAACCAGTGTGCTTCCCACAGATGGAAATAAACACATCTCATACACCATGAGTGGAACTTGGTACAGTCTTTTTGGCAGGTCATTTGGCGAAAGCCATTATTTTGAAAATGTATATATGTGTTTTTTCCACTCCACTTGTAGAAATTTAGACCACATATACACTTGAACAAGGGAATGCCCACAGAGGAATAAGGAAGTAATTGTATTGCACTGCTTTTTTTTTTTTTTTTTTTTTTGAGGTAGAGTCTTACTCTGTTACCCAGGCTATAGTGCCAGGACACCATAGCTCACAGCAACCTCAAACTCCTGGGTTCAAGAGATCCCCTTGCCTCAGCCACCTGGACGACAGGCACCTGCCACCACACCCAGCTAATTTTTCCATTTGTAGTAGAGATGGGGTCTCACTCTTGCTCAGGCTGGTCTTGAACTCCTGAGCTCAGGTGGTCCACCCACCTTGACTTCCCAGAGTGGTAGGATTACAGGGGTGAGCCACAGTGCTTGGCTGTACTGCTTTTAATAATAATAAAGGAAACTAAAAATAATGTAAGTGAATTTTAATAAAGGGCTGGTACAATATTTATAGTATGTCCACACAATGAAATATCATGGGGCAGTTAAATAGTATAAGAATAAGGAGTTATTTGTTGAAACAGAAAAAGCCCACATTTAAAAATATTGTCTCTGGCCAGCACCTGTGGCTCAAAAGTGTAGGGCACCCTTATGCTGGAGGTGGCAGGTTCAAACCCAGCCCCGGCCAAAAACTGCAAAAAACAAACAAACAAACAAAAAACATACTAATAAAAATATTGTCTCATTTTTAAAAAATAATGTAGCAAAAGAATGTGTTTGGTATGACTCTATTTGCTTAAAAAGTTTATTCATCTAATACCTATGCTTGTGTAGAATATATATAACTCAAGGGGAACAGTGGTCAGGATGGAAATCTGAGGGGGTAAAACGGAAGAACTTTAATTCTCATTTTGTATCCTTCTGAATTATTTGATTTTCTCCCATAGATCATTTTTATAATTTAAAAAGTCCTAATGGAAAAATAAACCACCTGGGTGTAGTGGCTCACATCTGTAATCCTAGCACTTTGGGAGGCTAGGGCAGGAGGATGGCTTGAGGCCAGGAGTTCAAGACCAGCCTGGGCAGCACAGTGAGCCCCCTTGCTCTGCACACACACACACACACACACACACCCCACACATACACACACACACAAAATCAGTTAGGCCTGGTGGCATGCACCTATAGCCCCAGCTATTTAGGAGGCTGAGGCAGGATAATCACTTTATCTTGGGAATCTGAAGTTGCTGAGAGCTATGAAGATGCCACTCTACTTTAGCCTCAGTGACAAAGTGAAACCCTATCTCAAAAAAAAAAAAAAAAAAAAAAAAAATTGGCTCCTTTGCCTACTTGCCCGGCAATGAAGGCCTGTTCACCAGCCATGGTGGGTGTATCTTGCCCTTACTCTGTAACCTGCCTTTCTCCTCCTCAACAAACTTTGTTCTATGCTTGCAAAAAAAATTTTTTTAAGTAATAAACCAATAAATTACTATGCTTAGGACATGGACATCTGGCTTCTTTCATCCACTTTGACCGGATGATCTCCTCCTACCCCCAAGTCTTAGACTCAGTCTCCTCCTGCTCTCCCTTGCCTGGCTGCCCCTTTACCCAGGTGCCTCTTCTCTGCTCTGCATCTTTTCATGTCCCACATGTCCTACAAGCACCTGCCACCCCTCCCTGATGCTGTCCTGGGCCACTCTCCCTCCCAGCCACCTCCTTCCTCTCTGAATACCAACGGCAGCTGTTCTTGCTGATACCAGCCCCATGGCCTGATGATCTTAGTTTTCTTTTTCTTTTTCTTTTTCAATTTTCTTTTTTATTTTATTTTTTTGGCCAGGGCTGGGTTTGAACCCACCACCTCCAGTATATGGGACTGGTGCCCTACTCCTTGAGCCACAGGCACTGCCCTGATCTTAGTTTTTTTTATTTTCCTTTACGTCTCCTGTATTTGTGAGGGCTTTTTTCTAATTAGGCAGGAAACACCGTCACAGCAGGTTCTGTGACTCATGGGAAAGATAATGAATCTGACACAGAAGTCACAGGGAAGACACAACCTTGATTCTCGCTGAAAACCCAGCAATGGGGCTTTTGGATGCTTGGACTTGGGACGTGGGGGGAGAGCGAAAGAAATTTAAAAAGGAAGAAACACACAGAACACACACACACATCTGTGAGAAATACATCTGTGAGGAACCAAGAGAAGGAAACACTGACATGTGGAGGTCAAGGTTAAGGTCATTACAAAAGTTTTGAGATGCACAAAATTGAGAAAAGTGGAATGTATGTGGACAAAAACAGATGAAGCCTTCCCAGCAACATGGATGAGCTGAGCGTATTGACACTTGCACAGTGACTCAGAAAGGATGCTGTTGACTGCGTTTCTTGGAAATGAAATAATGGACTATAACACAGTCTCAAAACTTTCATAATGACCTACATACATATTCGTCTTTCCTACAGATATTATATATCTTCATATATAAAGAAGTGACTCTACTCTGTGAGCAGATATCAAACAGAAGTCAACTAACAGCCTTCATCAGAGGCTCCTGTCCGCCTGGAAGTGTGTGTATGTAGCAGTTGGTTGTACGGGGGTTCGGGGATGTGCCGCAGAACCCCATCCATCAGGGTGGGGGGCACAGAGCACATGGCCACACTTGCCATCGGACCCCTTTGGGCCATCTTTTATGTTGGCATTCCACCAAAGCTCTCCCTTGAAGAATATTTTCCCCTGCCTTGAAACATCTGTACACTTCCTCTGCTTGTATGCCCTCCTCTGTTTTAAGACACATCCCAAGAAACTCTGCACTAGACCCAGGTCCCTGGCCCAGCCCACACCTTCATCCAGCCTGTGCCCAGAACCCTCAGCAGTGCAATCCATGACTTTGTTGGGAGGAGCTGGGACAGTGGCATCCTGTAGTGCTTCCACATGGGATTACTGTCTAGTATTTCTCAGGAAATGTATGTTTTACAACTTCTGAGAAAATAAGAAAAAGTATCATAATTCTCCAGCAGGAATTAGAGTTTAGCAACCGACATTCAGGTATCACTTGTGTGAAAGAATCTAGTGATGCCGGGTCGGGACCAAGAGCAGGAAACACTGACGTGTGGAGGTCAAGGTCAAGGTCATTTCCGGGAACCAGGACCAGAGCATGTAGGAGAGACTGATCTGCTTAGTCGTGCTTGCAGTTGTGTGCTTGTGGCCTTGCATGCTGCTAATTGTGAGTCATTCTTGCAAATAAAATAAATATTAATGTATTTTTATGCATAGTATACTTTATTCAAGTCCTATGAGTGGAGTTCCAAGAAATAACTGGGTTGGAAGCAAACTAAGTTCTGTGGCAATTTCTTGAATCAGTGTGGTGCATTCAAACCCTGCGAGGGGAACTGAATGTTACATTATTCAGGTATTACCCAATAATGTCCACTGCCACTTTCCAGTATTTGAATATTTGCTAGAGGTAAATAATCCTCATAAATTCTTTGCAAAGCTCTCTATAAATAAATGTGCTATTTCTTATTTATCTACCAACGTTTTTAGATATTCATAATAATTATTCAGGAAAAGAGAATGAAGGATGTCAGAAGTATTTTGAGGATAAGTTATGATTTGGGGAATTCCAATTTTTCATTCCCAGATCTCAAAGATTAACATCTGGTGGGAATTTGGAAACACTAACGCTGTCACAGAGGATACTGGTTTCTCAATTATAAGAGCTTTGCCATTCAATGCGTGGGTGGTGGTGAGGTCTTCTGAGGCAGCTCAGAGATAGTACAGAAAACAGTCGTCATAAATGTCCTCTACTATTTGCCAGCAGGTAAGCAAGGAGTCCCCAGAGGCTGATGACAGAGGCTTCAGCTTAGAGAGGACTGCGGTGATGACGATTATGACAATGACACCTGTGTGCCCCAGTGCGTGCATATATATGTGTGGTTTTTGCCAGATTCTCAGTGTGATCTGACACTGGCTTTTCTGAACTATAAGTTTTAACCTATAAAATAAAGAAGTTAGGGAAGCCTCCTAGCACTCTGGGAGGCCAAGGCAGGTAAATTGCTTGAGCTCAGGAGTTCAAGACCAGCATGAGCAAGAGTGAGATCCGTGTTTACTAAAGAACTAGCCGGATGTGGTAGCAGGCCTGTAGTCCCAGCTACCTGGGAGGCTGAGGCAGGAGGATTGCTTGAGCCCAGGAGTTTGAGGTTGCTATGAGCTATAATAACACCACAGCCCTCTACACAAGGCAACAGAGAGAGACTCTGTCTCAAGAAAAAGTTAGGGAAGCCAATGATTTTTTTCAAACAACTTTCAATGATGCCTGACCTTAGGGAAACCCCAAGGTGCTCCATAAAATAATAGTAATATTAGCTTTGTGCCTAACCCAGCCCCAAACACTGTGTACTTATAAACTTAACTAAGCTTCATGACAACCCATGTTTCCATATTACAGATCAGCAAACCGATGACTTTCCAAATGGGTTCCAGTAACTTGCCCAGAGTCACCCTGAGCAGCCGGGTCCCAGAGCCAGCACCCCAGGTGGGCAGCACAGCACCCACGCTCCATAGCACCTGGGGACTCCCTAGAACACAGCTGGAAAAGTTACTCCCCTAAATGATCTCCAAGGCTTTCTTTTTTCAGCCTAGGTCTAACTAAAAATCATTTTCATAGCGCTGTTCATTTTTGTAGCTTGCCAAGGTCCATCAATCTATAGGGCATCACACAAGCCCTACAGGACACAGCAGCGTGGATTCTTAGCCTGCTGTTTACAAGGAGCAGGGGCAGGGAGATCAGCCTGAGGTCACACTTCAATTACATGGCAGAGGCAACTTCGAAATCGGGTCTCCTGAATCCTGGCTCAGGTTTTGTTCTGAGGCATATGAACAAAGGCACACTCTGTCAAGTGTGAACGCTGTACAAATATTCAGTATTCTTTTTTTGCACCTGTCCCCCAGCCTTGTACGAAGTAGGTGTTCAATAAGAGTCTGTTGAATTGGATAGCTGATTATGTCTGCTTTATGATTATAGCATTTATAGCATGAAAGTCAGAAAAGAACAATGGGAAATCCCATGAATTACGACTCTGTTTACCTTCCATTGTCGATCCTAATCGTGTATTTCTTTCAAGTGTGCCCTCTGCCATCCTTAGACTAGTACACACACACACACAAAAGGGAGTAGGTGTTTGCTGATTTTTCTCCAGCTGACTGTGAGGGAGAGGGGCCCAGGAGCACCATGCACAATACAGTCAGAGGCTGAGGTTTGAAATTTGCTGCAGAACAGCAGAGGAAACCAAATTCTTGTGCACAAATGAAACTTTGCTCGCCAGTCCCAAGCCACGAAGAGCTCTGCTGGGCTGTTCATGGAGAGCCTTCCAGTTCTGCAAATGCTTTGACCTAGACATTCCAATTCAAGAAATTTATTCTAACAAGACCCAAAGACTTGGTCATGGAACTGTTCACCGTGACACTTGTTTATAAAAGCAAGAAAATTGGGGACAGGAGAATCAGGAGCAGCCTCAACATCTACAATGGGAAGCTGGCTCAGTATACTATGTCAAATCTAGTCCATGACTATTATGTAGTAATAAAGTGTTTTGCATGAAGCCAATGCTGTCATTATATGAGATGATGCTCACAGCATATATATATATATATATTTTTTTTTTTTTTTTTTTTGCAGTTTTTGGCCGGAGTTGTGTTTGAACCCGCCACCTCAAGTATATGGGGCTGGTGCCCTACTCATTGTGTCACAGGCACTGCTCAGCTCACAGCATACTTTTATTTATCTATTTTTTTTTTTTTTGCAGTTTTTGGCTGGGGCTGGGTTTGAACCCGCCACCTCCAGCATATGGGGCCTGCGCTCTACCACTTTGAGCCATAAGCGCCACCCCGTCATAGCATACTTTTAAGAAGAAAAAAGCAGATAAGGTAGCAAGGGCTGCCCAGGCTCAAATACAAACAGACACTCTTTTCTTTCTTTTTCTTTTTCTTACAGAGTGCTGTGGTGTCATAGCTCACAGCTATCTCAAACTCTTGGGCTCAGGCGATCCTCTTGCCTCAGCCTCCCAAGTAGCTGGAATGACAGACGTCTGACACACCTGTGTAGTTATTATTATATTTTATTTTATTTTTAGTAGAGATGGGGGTCTTTCTCTTTCTGAGGCTAATGTCAAACTCCTGAGCTCAAGGGATCCACCTGCCTCGGCCTCCCAGAGTGCTAAGATCGCAGGTATGAGCCTGGCCTGCACACATATACGCTTTACATATTTTTATATACGTAATACATGTAAAGAAGTCAAAAATATGTCTATAAAAATTTAGCAGTGATTATTTCCTCATCGGTGAGGTTACAGATGGTTTTATTGTTTATCAGTTTGTTTACCTACAGTTTCGGAAGTAAACCCATCAGCTTGCATAATGAAAAAATGAAAAACAATAAAATTGTGCTAGAGCGATGCCGTGTAAAAACACCGAATGGTGCACCTTACAAGGGGACATGTGGAATTTACCAGGTGTAGAATATAAATGTCTTAACACAATAACTAAGAAAATGCCAGGAAGGCTACGTTAACCAGTGTGATGAAGGCATTTCAAATTGCATGTAAAACCAGCACATTGTACCCCATGATTGCATTAATGTACACAGCCATGATTAAATTAAAAAAAAAACATTAAAAAAATACTGAATGGCGTTAAAGCATGCAGATGCTAACACGTGTGGATAATACTGACTGAGCATATTACCTGCACCCACTCCAAGTCCTCACCAGTTTGCTTCATCCCATCCTTACAAGAATTACGTAGGAAACGCATGATTATGGGGCCCCCTTTCAGGGGTGGGAAATAGGGAATTCAGAGGGGCTGCAATTGAAACCACCGCAAGCTATATTTCCTCTTGTTAAATGGAAAAGCAGGTATATATGGATGTATTCATGCACGAGAATAGGGTTTCTTCTGCTGTTCTGCGGCAAACTTCAGCTGCAGACTTCGTTTGCACGCACATGTGAGCACACACACACACTCACACGCACACACACGGGGCATGCACACACAAATATTCGCATAGTTTTTTTTCTTCCATGTGTGGTGAAATCATGACTTGTTTTCACTTTCTTTCCTTTACTATCTATATTTCTGATTTTCTAAAACTTTTTACTTTAACTTTTACTATGAAACATTAACTTTTTACTATAAAAAGGCAAACAGATTTTAAGATTGGGGAGCAGCATGCCACAGAGAATCCACACCCCACGTGTGCCATTAAAGCAAAGTGTGAGAGCTGTAGAGGAGGAAGACAGAAGGGGCTAGAACGTTATGTCCTGAAAGACACACACCGTCAGTCCCTTGAGGGGGAGACCACACCCCGATTTCCTCTCCCAGAGCCGTGTCCTGCTCCCAGGACGATGTGCTCCATTCACGGGAATTAATGGGGGAGAGCCCTGGCGTCCTCGGGAAGGGCGGAAGGGACCGGCCTGAGCCAGAAGCCTCTCCAAAACTTCCCCTCAGGGCTTCTCTGAAGCATTTCCAGATTCTCATTAGCCCAATGCACCTTCAAAGTAGACACACTGTGTACAAATCTGAACTCTATCAACAGTGAGATCACAGGTTAGTCACCTCACATCTCCAACTCCCTATTCCCGTGTGTAAAACACACCCTCTGTTATAACCAACCTCGCAGCATTGAGAGGCTGATAGAACCAAGTAATGTGTTTAAAGAGCCCTGCACAGTGTCTGGCACATAGTAGGTGCTCCAGAAAGTAGGTATTTGTGTTTTTATGATGATAACTGATTGTCTATGATCATGGCATTGTGATATATATATGGTAATACTATTGTCACTATTTTCTGTATTCCCTCTGTCCCTCCTCACGCTAGCTTGGCTCTCCGAAGGACCCAGAGTTCTCTCCTTCCCCCCCGCCAAATTTTCCAGACTATAATCAGATTCTCCTAGCCAAACTCGACCAATGAAATTAATTACAGTAGCACCTCTGTGAGCTGACCACTCAAAGGACTGCAACAAACTGGACATCTGGAGGTGGTCAACACAAGGACCTTCCACTGAGTACATGTGGGGCAGTCCATGCAAATTAGGTCAACTTAAGGCGGTGGCCGAGTGTGGAGGTACTAACCTCTTTTGAATATATTAGAAGTCTATGTGGGCTGGGGACAGCAGCTCACACCTGTGATCTTAGCACTTTGGGAAGCTGAGGCACGAGGATCACTTCAGGTCAGAAGTTCAAGAATAGCCCGAGCAATACCAAGACTCTGTCTCCACAAAAAATAGAAGAACTAGCCAGGTGCTGTGGTGGGTGCCTGTAGGCAGTCCCAGCCACTCGGGAGAGGCAGGAGGATTCATTGAGCCTAGATGTCTTCGGAGTCTGAGGTTGCTGTGAGCTATAATGATGCCACTGTACTCTAGCCTGGGTGACAGAGAAAGACCTTGTTTCCAAAAAACAAAAAAAGGCTCAGCGCCTGTGGCTCAAGTGGCTAAGGCGCCAGCCACATACACTTAAGGTGGAGGGTTCGAATCCAGCCTGGGCCCACCAAACAACAATAATGGCTGCAACCAAAAAATAGCTGGGCGTTGTGGCAGGAGCCTGTGGTCCCAGCTACTTGGGAGGCTGAGGCAGGAGACTCGCTTGAGCCCAGGAGTTGGAGATTGCTGTGAGCAGTGAAGCCATGGCACTCTACCCAGGGGGTAATGCTTGTGGCTCTGTCAAAAAAAAAAAAAAAAAAAAAAAAAAAACAAGAAAAAGAGAAAAGAGGGGAAAAAGTGAATAATATTTCCACGTTTGCTTTTATTGAAAACCATTAATGCCTACACCTAAAAGCACAAATAACAGTGGGAGTTTATTGCTGGGTTTTTTAAATTTTTAAATTTTTTTGCAGTTTTTGACCGGGGCTGGGTTTGAACCCACCACCTCCGGCATATGGGGCCAGTGCCCTACTCCTTTGAGCCACAGGCGCCACCCTAACTTGCTGGTTTTACAGGATGGTGAGTACCTGATTGATGAGAGAGGGAGGGTCCCAGGGGAGATGGGGTCCTCACATCCTCACCCCCGTTCCCTGCCCACTGATGCTCTCTATTCCCCTGTTTAGGGCTCTAAAGTTTTTTATGTTCACTGTCATGTTTTATAAACTTTCCACTCTCAGCACCTTAAGACAGACAACCATGAGAATCCTCGAAGCTGCTCTGAATGGCCTGCCTCTTCATTACGGCCACAGCCCTGCCAGGGACGGCATTTCCATAGTCTGGGATCAAAAAGAGCCATTAGCTTTTGCTGGACAGACAGCTGCCCTGCTGTGCAACTCAGCTGAGGCATCGATAAGGCCAAGAATGTAGTTAAGGAAGGTGTGGTAACACCCCAGACCCAGAAGACTACGGATGTAATGAACAAGAGGGAGAAAGCAGGCTATTCTTCATCATGGCGGCAAACTTGGGACCACAGGCCATAAATACATTGTTAGCCCATCAAAATGACTAACTGGGTATGAAAACCAGAAGACATTCAGTTTTCAACTCACTGGTCTCAACACAACCCTCTGACGGCTATATTTATGAGTCCATCCCTCCAGATCCGCCTTATTCCAAATCAATCATCCCCAGTCTCACTGACCCAAATCCCATTTCTTCCTAAACATCTTCAATCTCTCTCTCTTGAGCCTAAATGCAAGTGCAGTAAAAAATATTATGAATCCTTTAGGGTACTTTTCACCAATTAAAAGTGGCATATTAAATTTCTGGAAACCTTTGTAATCTGCAGTATAAAATCACATTTTATGGTAGCAGATAATTTAGAATCCATAAGCTAATTAAATGAAGTGAATGACAACTGTACTCTCTAGATAGATGATATATCAGTCTCAGATAATGTACAAATTTAAGGGACTGGAACCTTTGGAACGAGAAGAAAAAAAACAATGAAAAAAATCTGAATAGCGGATGTTAGTCCTCATACATAAATCCAACTAATTATATTAACTGCATAATGGAATTAATTGCTGGAGTCTTTTTGCCTTCAAATCTCCATGGAGCTATGGGAATATCTTTGTGCTATTGCAAGAGCCAGCTACCATGTCACAATATTGAGGGGAATTCTGTGGACCCCCCTGGGTCTGGAGACAGGCGACAAGGCCTCTATTCCTGCCACCTCACCCCACCCCATCCCCCCACCCCTGGCAAAGGGAACATAACGGATAGGAAAAGGAAAGAAAGTTCCCAAATTAAGATGCAAAAATCTATATCCAGTGAAAGTGTTACTTTCTTGGCCAGGAAGTCTTCAAATCACATAACATTAAGGCTTAGGGGAAACTTGAAAATTCCCCAGCTTGGTGTTGAGATGGGTCCTGAGGCTGCACTGAGGTCAGTGATTTTCAAGTGGTGTGCCGTGGCACCCTGGTGTGCTGGGAGAGGATCTCAGGTGCGCTCTGAAAATTATTAGAGATTATTAAATTATTTTGAAAAGAAGTTCAAAGCACAGTAAATATTCCTTTTTTAACTCTTTTTTCAATCAACATAATTTTGTGTGCCACGGAATTTTAACTATGGGTCCAAGTGTGTCATGAGATTAAAAAAAGATTGAAAAACATTGGTCTAGATTCATTAAGAGAAAGTAAAGTGACCAGCTAGAGCATCTGTGGGAGCAATGAGACATAAATGCCCATCCTGACTGAGTGCAGATCACCTGTTTAAGAAATGTGGAGTGGGCGCTGGCCCCAGATGCCGGAGGTGGCAGGTTCAAACCCAGCCCCGGCCAAGAACTGCAAAAACAAAAACAAAACAACAAACAAACAAACAAAAAAGCAAAGAAATGTGGAGTAAAATGCAAAGCAAGTGTCGGAATTAACACAAATTTTCCCTTTTCCCACCGTATTGCCCCTCTGAGTTCCCAGCAGGTGCTCAGGCAATTCTGACCGTCCCAAAAGACAGAGAACAACTTCGTTTATATTTGTCTGACACTAGCAGAGAAGGGGTGCATCCCGGTACTTGGACAATTCCACAAGGAAGTGTATGCCAAGATTCTCCCAGCCAAAGCCAGCCTTCCTGGAGCCAGAACCAAAGTTTTGTGATTTTTCTTAATCAGAGTGATTTTAACACTGTGGATTGGGCACTCGGGCATGCAGGGGGGAAATTCAATTGTATCAGGAGAGCTAAGGTAGAGCTGGCTGTCTCACGGACAGGAGAAAAAGATCTGAAGGTCAAAGTGAGGAAGCTGCTAAAACTGTAAGAAAAATCATCATCAGTCAGAGAAGCTGGAAACACGACTTCACTTGTTTCCTGAAGTTTTGGCTCCCCCACTCAAGGGGGAGGAAGGATGGGCCTTCCTCTCTCTGTGTGTCGGGCGCTGGCATAGTCCCGAGCAGATGGATACCTGACACTGAGAGGCCCTGAGTGGGTCTTTTGCTTCTTCTCAGGCAGTCAGATCCCAGAAGGCAGCTGAACTGCACAACAAAAATGTTAGGAGTGAGATCTCTTCTAATTTGGCTACAGCTCGAGGCAGACTAACTTTAACTTCGAAAGGGTGAAATTTGGTTCATGAAACTAAAATGTCAAGGTCAACGATAGTTTCAGGCATGGTTGAACCCAGGAATTCAAAAGTTGGTCGTTGGATCTTGGATTTCTCCCCCATGGTTTGGTTCTTTTTTCTTCCCGTTGGGCTCTGTTTTCTGGCAGATCCCCCACGAGGTAGTTCCTGGCAGCTGTGAGCTTATATCCTCACAACTTCAAGCCTATTAGAGAAAAAGGCCCTTTTTGCAATAGCTCTAGCAAAAATCCAGGTCTGAGTCTTTTGGGGACTTGGGTCACCGGCCCATCCTTGGAGCACTCGCCCTGGCCAAGGGCAATGGAGCACTCCAACTGTCCAGGCCAGGTTCCATACCAGTCATACACTCGTACTGAGATTTTCTAAGCCACCAGTAAGTTTTAAGTAAGGTGCGTGGTTCAAGGTACAACTTTGGGAAGGAGGGGAAAGTCAGTCCCTTTCACTGTATGGGCAGAGTCAGGGAAGATGGTTCTTCAAATGAAAGCCACTAGTCTCTACCCAAATCCAGGCATTACCAGTGGAGATAAGGAAGAACTTGGAAGTTTTCCTGAATAAGACCTCAGAGGTGGTTAAGAGACAGACAGCTAGACTTGGTGTAGCCGCTGGACCCCATGCCAACACAGCAGTCAGTGGCTATTTCCCCATAGTGAAGAGAAAGCCAGGTGCTGATGAGGTGAAAGTCCCCACACATGGAAAAAAGAGGGACAGTGTACCATCCTGAGCCCGGAGAGTGGGCAGAATGCTGGACCCTAGATGGTGAGAGAGTCTTAATCCCGGGAACCTGGGAACGTCATATTATGTGATAACTGTGTTGCAGATTTGGTGACATTTAAGGATCTGAAGAGAAGGAGATAATCCTGCTTTGTCAAGATGAACTCTAAATGTCATCACGAGTAAGAGAGAGGCCGGGGAGGTTGACACAGACAAAGCAGAGGGGGCCCTGTGACTATGGAAGCAGAGAGTGGAGTGATGCAGTCAAAAGCCAGGGAATTATGGCAGCCACCAACAGCCGGAGATGCAAGGAGCAGATTCTCCCTTACAGCCCCAGAGAGAGGGCGTCCCTGCCAACATCTTGATTTGGGCCAGTGGTACTGATTTCAGATTCCTGGCCTCTAAAACTCCCTCTGAGAGAACAGATTTCTTTTGTTTTAAGCTGTTATGTTTGTAATGATTTGTTATAGCAGCCACAAGAAGCTCATACAAGCCATAGGAGGGAAGGGCGTCCCACAGCAGAAAGGGTTGGGTTAGGAGCAAAGGCAGAATTAGAACTGTGCTGGGAGGCAGGGAGCAAGGCCGGGAGTGGGGCCCACAGTCTAGCTGACCATAAAGAGAGCCTCACCACCACTAAGAGATTCACACGGAGGGATTACGTCATCTTTTTACTCCCAGTCTGGCCGGAGCCCAGGACTTCCTTAAAGACAGACCTATGTGTCATGGTGCCGGTTCACACACTCGGAATAATGAAGCCTCTTATTCAGTGTGAGAGGGTGCCTGGGCCAAGGAGACAAACAATGTCCTCTGCTTTCCAGAAGGCCGCTGGGGTGGGGAGTGTCCACTGGCTTGGGAGCATGGCTTGCTCTCCGGCCAGCATGCCTGGCTGGCCCCAGCCTGGGCAGGAAACAAGGCCCAGTTATCTTGTGGCTGTCCCCAAAGGAGGCCTCACTGGTGAACAGTGCTCACAGGGACTGTTCCTTACATTTTTCTTCTGTCCTCAAGGGGAGAAATATTTTTAATCCCTCCAAGGTTAATTCTCTTAATGGGTTACCATTCTTTTTTTTTTTTTCAGGGTCTTACTATGTCACTCTTGGTAGAGTGCTGTGGCATCACAGCTGACAACGACCTCAAACTCTTGGGCTTAAGTGATTCTCTTGCCTCAGCCTCCCATGTAGCTGGGACTACAGGCACCTGCTACAATGCCCAGATATTTTTTTGTTGTTGCTGTTGTTGTCATTGTTGTTTAGCAGGCCCCAGTCAGGTTTGAACCCACCTACCTAGTGTATGTGGCTGGCACCGTAGCCACTGTGCTACGGACACCAAGCCATGGGTTATCATTCTCTCAGGATTCTGGGAAGAGAGAGGGATTTCACTATTGGGAATAATCATATCTGTACAAGCAGCTGATAGTCACTGGACACAGGCCAGGCCAGGTGGTTCACGTCTTTTAATCCTCACAGCATCCCTCTGCTGTTTACACCATTTGGCAGATGAGGAAACTGAGGCACAGAGCAGGTAAGTGCCTGGCCTAAGGCCACTCGGCTGCTAAGTGGGAGAGCCACGCCTCAAACCCCGGCAGTCTGACCACTAGGCCCACACTCTGAGCACGAGGCCCCGGTGCGGGCGGAATGGCCTGGTGGTCGGCCCTGGGCTGGCCCCTCTGCCCACCTCTGCTCCCTCCCGGGGGCCGCCCCACACCCTGAGATCCTCCAGCAATGGCTTTTTGTCTGCTTCTCATTCCTCATGCTGCTACTTTTTAGCCGTGTTACTGATGAGAAAACAGCTTAGTAAAATCAATGGTTTTAAATTATACCTTTATGTACCAAGGATACAAAACAAGCTACAAAACAGAAATACTTTCCCCGTGACAAAAAATCAATCCTGCTGATGCCACTGTTCCTCGAGTTTGCCTCCCCCACCTCCCCCACCTTCCCGCCCTCTTACTTAAGACTCTCCCTGCTCTTGCATCTGCCGGCTTTGTGCAGACTTTCTTCAGGTTCCTTGCTCGGGAGACTCGTTTTATCTAAAAGGTCAATTCTTTCAGCGGGGCACCGAGCAGAATTGAATATAATTATCCCGATCTCTACCGTGTAGAATTCATGCTTGAATTCATTCAAAAAATAGCATGCAGTATAATTAACTCAGAGTCCAACCAAATCTATTGAGAAAGCCTCAGGTATCATACAGTTCCACTTACAATAGAACATTTTCATTTAAGGACATTGTACGTATTAACCCAAGTCAGCATCCAATTACTCTGAATAAGTGAATTCTCTGTTCCAGGAATGTAATTTGAAAATGTTGTCATGCAATCTGAGGCAAAAGGTCCTTTTTCATTAATCTAACTCTCATTAAAGTGGAAGCCTGCAGGTTATTTCAAATCCATTAGTTTTAAATACAGGTGATTACAATTCTATTGCACATAAGACAACAGAAGTGTCTATCAAGAAATATTGGGACGTTTCGAAGGATGGGACCAGTCGGTGGTTTTGCCGTCACACAGAGCATAAGAATTACCCGCTGATGGAATGGGGGCCCTTTTTCTGAATCCCCCAGGGCATACAGTCAACTGGGTGGACCCAAAGAGGGATCTCTGGGCTGGAGAGAGTTCACGCTTGCTTGGCACTCCCAGAATGATCTGTTGTGTATATTTTCAATCTGCTCAGCTTTAGGGACTCACGGCCACAATCTTTGGACACATGGTTTCATCTGCCTAGATTCCCCTCCCCCATCCCCATCCCTATCATACTCTCCTTCAGATCTCTGACTCCAGGCCTCCTCTCCCAGGCAGCCTTCCTGACTACCCCATACAGAAGTGATTGGCTTCTGCTTTCTTTGTTGTTGTTGTTGTTCAGGGGAGACAGAGTCTGGCTTTGTTGCTTAGGCTAGAGTGCTGTGGGTCCTCATAGGTCACTGCAACCTCAAACTCCTGGCCTTAAGTTATCCTCCTGCCTCAGCCTCCAAGTAGCTGGGACTAAAGGCATGCACCACCATGCCCAGCTAATCTTTCTATTTTTAGTTGAGATGGGGTCTTACTTTTACTCAAGCTGGTCTCAAATTCCTGACCTCAAGCCACCCTTCCCCTTAGCTTCCAAAGTGCTAGGATTACAGGTGTGAGCCTCAGCGGCCAGCCCAGCTTCTGCTTTGGACTCCTTCAACCTCTCTCAGCTTTTTAGTTGACTTTTGATATTTAACTCAATTTAGTAAGTGTTCCTTGAGCATCAAGAAGAGTCAGGCACTAGACTAGATGCTCAAGATTCAGTGATGAAAGAGTCACAGACCCTTCAAGAAGCTCCCATGTGAGTGGGGTGGACAGGAAGAGGGTGGACAAGTGACCAGACAGTTCCCGCAAGTGTCCCATGAGCGCTTGACAAGGGATGGTGGACATCCAAGGGAGAAACCCTCAGCCTGGGCTTCATATCTCTTCTTTACCTAAAACCCTCCTATCTGCCCTTGCCTCTGCCTGTCCTCTACATCTTCACACTCTTCTCCTTTAGCCACAGGGCTTCTCGGAGTTTCTTAAACATTCCAAAGGCCTCGCTGCCTCAGGGCCTTTGCACTGGCTTTCCTCTATGCCTCTCTCTTCTGAGCTCTTCCACTGACTTTTTCCTCCTTCTCCTTTACCTCTCAGCTCAAATAAGTCTCCCTTCCTGTACTTTCTAAAGTAGCCTCCAAATCTCAGCTACTCCTAGTGTATTTCTTCCAAAATGCTGACACATTGAGTATTTGTTCAGTTTGGTTTTTATCTCTGTCCTTTAGAATATCAATTACAAGAAGGCAAGATCCTGGTCTTTGTCACATAATTATTGCACCTGGCCCAGACTCTGGCGTATAGAAGACAATCAATAGATAATTGTTGAATAAAAGGGGAGAAATGAAGGACTTGGGGTTCCTGGAAGCTGAGACTAGTTTAGGAATTACCAGGCAAAAGATGTGGGGGAGAAAGAAAGAATATTGTCTTATTTTCAAATTGGATCATAACATAGGGTAAGCCTCTTCATAATGACTCCCTAGAATCCTTCTTTCTATATAAATGACAGCTAATATATTCCTATTGTGGCATGTACCTCATTCTTCAGTGACCAGGTAAATCCTAGGACTAAGCGGAAATGTGATTATTTTGTTGGTCATGTTGAACCCCAGAGCGGAAGGGGTCCCAGAGCCTTGCTTCCCCCCTGGCTGAAGACAACATTATATCTGAGCACAGATGGAATCTCCTCTCCCTGTTCTTCTTACTTTACCCACCACCCTGGCCCAGCTGGACCTCCTTAAAAACTTAAGTCACGGGGCTTAAGTCCTGTGGCTCAAAGGGGTAGGGCACCAGCACCCTATACTGGAGGTGGTGGGTTCAAACCCAACCCTGGCCAAAAACTGCAAAAAAAAGTCACAGTTACTAATTATCACTCCCTAAAGCACCTCTGATGCACAGCCCAGAGCTGGGTGTCGAGGGAACAGAAAAAACTTCAATCACTATCCCAACTCTGGAGAGACTCAGAGTCGCTTTGAGAAAACTCCCATAGAGCAATGAACCCTTTGCAGGTTTTAAAATTCATTCATATCCGTTTATCCATTAACTCTTTCTGTACCCCAGAAAAACCTCCCAAAGTGAACATGTGTTCCCTCATATTAATTTGAAATAAAAAATAAAATTATTATAACTTACGTTATTACACCTACATTACTTTGTAATGTGTTTAATAATTTCAAGAATTAAAACTTTTGTTAGTTTTAAAGTTAACCTTTTAAAAAAAAAATGTTCAAACACATTTACAGCAGAACCGAGCGGACCTCAGATAAGGGAATGACTTGCTGAAAGTCACATGTCTTGGAAAGGACAAAAGTCAAACTTGAGCACAGGTCCTTGATGGCTATGAGATAATGTCACCAAGTTTGGCCACCCTGAACAGAAGTCAGTCCTATTGAAAATTCTTCTGGACGCCCCTGGAACAAGCAAGGTCAAGTAGGCTGATCGTCACGGAAGTGGCCCCCGGATACCTTTGACCATTACCTTGGAGAACGTCATTCGGCAATTTTCCACCGTTTCAAACAACCCATTCCAACCAGTCCCCACTTTTGAGGAAATCTCAAGGACCACAACTTTCCGGAGGCTTCCTCTGAATATTCTAGCTCCTATTCCTCCATGCTGTGGCACCTGACAATCCAGATATCATCTGTGCCTTCTCTGATTGTTGCACAGGCCACCTTATCCCCCCAACTAAATGAAAAAACTTGCATAGCAACAATACCTAGTAACACTAATTAGACGAGAATGATGCCTTTCAGGTACTCACACTTCCAAGTTTACCAAGCACGTTAAAATTCTCACCAAATCTTCACCCTAGACCTGCAAAGTTGGCAGGACCAATATTGTGACCAATCTCCTGTGACAGATGAGGAAACTGAGGCAGGAGACGATTAAATGACTTGCTTGGAGATGGCACAAGCCACAGGGGTGTGGAACAAATGGGGACTAAAGCCAGAAATGCTGATTCCAAGATTCTCTCGACCACACCACCCGAGGCCACCGTTCCCATCCGCTGTTGTTCCAAACCGGACTTTGCTCTTCTCTTTCTTTGGCCAAAATCTTCGGGATTTCCAACTTCCCCTTTCTTCTTCCAACCACTCCTGGCGCTTTCTCACCCTGAGCACTGAATCCTTTGGGTCCTTAAACCAAGATGGGTAACGGGCATCAAGGAGTAATAGTCTCATTCAAAGGATTTTGCTCTTTTAAAAAAATACAAAAACAAATGAAAAAGAGAGGCCCTTTCTAGGGGAGCTGCTTGTTTTGAATTCCCATCGCTGGGCCTGTCAAGAATTGATGGGCATCAAAGAGCCATGTGAGCTGCAGGCCTGGGTCATGACTTTAGATAACCTTGACTTTCCCTGTGAGGTGTGGCCACCTTGACACTGGCACCCACGCCGGGGAGCGCCCAGCCTGTGAGCAAGTGGCATCTGTGCCTGCTTAGACTGCAATAGCTCTAACGGGTGAGGACTGCTATCAGATGACAGGATTTTAGCTATTATATATATATATTTTTTTGAGACAGAGCCTCAAGCTGTCCCCCTGGGTAGAGTGCCGTGGCATTACAGCTCACAGCAACCTCCAACTCCTGGGCTCAAGCGAGTCTCTTGCCTCCGCCTCCCAAGTAGCTGGGACCACAG
>CAUYTI010001528.1:0-40222 GCA_963575145.1 Galago senegalensis
TTTTTTTTTTTTTTGAGACAGAGCCTCAAGCTGTCCCCCTGGGCAGAGTGCCGTGGCATTACAGCTCACAGCAACCTCCAACTCCTGGGCTCAAGCGAGTCTCTTGCCTCCACCTCCCAAGTAGCTGGGACCACAGGCGCCCACCATAATGCCCGGCTATTTTTTGGTTGCAGCCGTCATTGTTGTTTGGCGGGTCCAGGCTGGGGATTTGAACCCGCCACCTTAGGTGTACGTGGCTGGCGCCTTAGCCGGTTGAGCTATAGGTGCTGAGCCTAGAAGTGGTTTTTAATAACACAAATACCAACTTTTCTTTGATAGTATACATAAAATCACAAATCCACCCCAAAGTATGGATGGATTGGGTTTTGAGAACTGTGCTTTGATGATTAGGGAAAGGCAAACTTCATTCTGCTTTCTAATCCAAACGTGATCGTTCCATTAGCTGAACAACTTGGGCAGTTTCCTTACTGACACATAAGGATAATAAGAGTAATAGCTTCATAGGTGGTTGTGAGGATTTACAATACGAGGATGCATTAAAGTGCTTATCACAAGAACTCAGTAAGTATCAGCTGTAGTTACTATTGTAGCACTAAGTGCTTCTGAATGGGCCGAAGTCGTTTTTCACTTTGGCCATGACATATGTGGCCACTTGTACTGGTGCAATTATTCTGAGAATGAAAAGGTTTTGAATGAGTTACCAGCAGATGCATTTTTCATTGTAATTTGGGGAATTATGATTTAATAAAAACATAGCCCTTGTATCAGCCAGCTGTGGATAGATAAAAGGAAAATTAATCTAGTCACCATTAGAACATAGATTTGGTAATTTGGCGCCTTCAAAAGTCAAACTGACCCATCTGGGCATTATTGGATGACAGAAGTTACCTGCAATTGAACATACTGTGGAATTCTTAAACTCTTCACTTACGTCTTCATATAATCAGCCACTGCGCAAATCCCAACTGTTTTCCACATTTAGGAATGAAGATACAAAGTTGAAAGAGCCTACCAGCCAAATTAGATAACAGGATAAACACAACAGTACAGCTTTGAGACATGATTGACATTTGTATAGTATTTTTTCCATATGAGTTATCATTAGAAAAGTTTGGGAAATATTTAAAGATAGTGTCACACTCTTCGCATGTATAGAATTCCTCTATGAGTTCTGTTATGTACTGAAATGCATGAGTACCGACTATGGGATTCGACACTTTCTTCACATTTGTTGGGGTTTTCTCTATTATAAATTTTTCATCTATGGACTGGTTTGAGCACAAGTTAAACATTTGTCAAGTTCTCCACATCCGTAGAGTTTCTCTTCAACATGAATTCTATTGTGTAGAGAAAACTGTGACTACCGGCATAAGGCTTTGCCACATCTTGTAATGTCACAAGTTTTCTCTGATATGATTTCTCTTATGGTTACTAAGGGCTAAAGACCAGTTAGGACCTTTGCCATATTATTCACATTTATAAGATTTCTCTCCAATATGAATTTTTTTTTCTTTTGTGTGGTAAGGTTTGAGCATTGGTTAAGAGCATTGACGCACTATTCATATAGGTAGGATGTCTCACCGGTGTGAATGATTTTATGCTTGCCAAGTTAGGAACATCAGGTACTTCCACATTCCTCATATTTGGAGGGGTTCTCTCTTGTATGATTTACTTTATGTACAGTGAAGTTTGAATGTGAGTTAAAGTGTGTGCCACACTACTCTTATTTATAAGGTTTATCTCTGGAAGGAAGTATTTTATGTCTAGAAAGCTTCACATACCAGTTAAAGGCTTTGCCACATTCTTGACATGTGAGGGTTTCTCTCCAGAATGAATTATTTTATGTCCAGAAAGGTGTGAAAACTGGTTGGTAAGTTTGTCCCATTGCTTACAGTTGTAGGTTTTTTCTCCAGTATCAATACCCCTGTGGTTATAATATTTTGATCTGTGGACAAGACATAATTTTCACACTTTCCAAGTTTCTCTCCAGTATGAAGACTCTTATGCTTAGACAGGCTCGAGCAAGATTTGAAGACTGCTGCCTTTTTTACATTTGTACTGTTTTTCTACAATATAAATTATCTTATGCTTAGTAATGTCCAAGAATAGGTTGGAGGCTTTCCCATACTTTTTACATTTAAAAGTTTTCTCTACAGTATATATAGTCTTATTTCAATTTAGATTTGAAAATTTTCTGAAGATTTTCAAACATTTACTACATTGGAAGATATTGCCATGGGTAGTTGTTAAACATTGGTCAAATCTACTGTAACATACTTTCTGCAGTTTACACTCACACACACATTCCCAGTCTTTTGTTAAGTTTAAATTCCCCAGGCCATACATAGTATTGATATCTTCCCCCAGATTATCTCTGGGTATAAAATATTTGTGCCCAGCTCTTAAAAATGGTCTTGGGTAGAATGATTAGATATAGCTAGGTACTTGACTACTGTCTGGTGTATCTTCACCTTCCAGGGTTCTTCCTTTGCTCCAGATGGGTGATGAGGTCTGGTTTAGAGACAGCAAGACTCGATTTATTTAAAAAAAGGAACATGACTACATGACTCTTGTTGAGATTCTCCAACTGGCAATCCAGTAGTACCTAGGAGGACCAGGTTTCTGTGGTTCTCTAATATGATATCCTGATGCAAATTCTGCTCAGCAGGGTCCAGGCAGGCCCACTCGTCCATAGAGAATTCAAGTCAATAATCCCATTTCCCAGCTTCAGGGATGTCCTTTTGTCCTTCTTCCAGATCTCCCAGTACCGGCAGGTCACAGGGTTACAGATGCTACTTCAGAGATACCTGGATTCTCCCGGAGATGCAACAGCTGACAAGAGGACCCCAGCTCAGCACCCAGTGCAAGAGACAAACGCTGCTCCCTGTTTTAATTATTTAAAAAATAAAGAATGGCTATGACTATTTGCAGGGACTTTAAAAGTTCCATGCACATGATGCTTGAACTGAGAATGAAAACATGGTTTTTTTAATTTATCCACTTCCAAAGGGGGATCGCCATGAGTTGTTCTACTTTCAGTATTTTTTACTTTCTAAGGGAAGATTAAAATGAGTAAGTGGGGAAAGACTCTTGAGGAAGGGGAGCTAGAACTGAAACTTGAAAGAGCATGGCATAATCAGCCTGCTACAAGTACTTCTGTGTGGCCTCAAGGTATGAATGGCAATTCCAAGAGAGTGCTACGGTTAGGTAGGCTAGAGCCAATGATATTCAGAGAGATATCACAAGGGTTTATTAGCTAAATAGTCATAGCAAAGCTTCACTTCTTAATTTATGTACTAAGTGAAAAAACTTAGCTATTGAAAACACTGTGGAGAATAAATCAAATTGGCAGTAACCAAGGAAGAGAGGGGAGGTAAGAGGCTAATGACATAACTGAACAATAGATGATGAAATCCTGACTCAAGGCAGTACAGTGGCATAAAGAAAGAGATTCAAGATATTTAGACCATAAATTCAAAAAGTGGTGATTAATTACACATCATGGGTGAGGATCAGATAGACATAAAGACTCTTTAGTGGCTCTATCTTGAGCAATTAAGTAAAGTTATCATTTACCAGGTAAAGAACCCATAAAAAAAAGAACAGATTCAGAAGAAATGAGATGAAGAGTTTAGTTTTGACCATGCTTAATTTGAGGTGCTTAAGAGACAGTCACGTTGAGGTCCCTGGCATACACTAGAAATGCTGGTTTCAGGAGAAAAGTGAAAATGGAGATACTCCTGTGGAAGTTAATAACAAAGGTGGTAGCTAGAACCATAAAACTGGATACACCAACGAAGTACAGAAATTGAGAATTCCAAAGAAGAGTTATGGGGAATAGCAATATGTAACAAGAGGGGGGAGTGAAGGATAAATCAAGAAAGCATGCTGGGGATAGACAAGAGATGGGGTGAGCTGGGAGAGTGTATCAGGATTATCAGGAAGAAAGCAACGTAAGACTACAGAAATTGGCAAGCAGGATATAATGCCCACAGACAGCCCAACAATTCCAAGAACTAAAGACCTTGGATTTGGCAATCTGAGATTAAAAATTGCAGTAAGAATTGTTTTTTAAATGTATGAATAGCATCCAGAGAATGGTAGGTAGGAGGTAAATAACAGCTGAAGAAGTTGAAAAGAAAAATGTGGATAAGCAATTCAAGTAATCAATTTAGTAGAATAGGTATGATCAAAAGGAATATTTTTACATTAAGACTTGCTTTCTGGTCTGGAAAAACAAAAGACAGTGGAAAATAGGGGATTGAAATCAAAGAAAGAAGACACGATTAACAGGTTGAGACCTTGGAGAAATCAGAAAAAAAAAATTGAGGAAAAGGAAAGGAGTGAGGGGCAATGACTAAATTAGGAAGTGAAATGTCAGAAGGATAAATTTACTCAGTTCCTCTGGTCTCTATTTTCATGGTAAAGTAAAGAAACAGGTTTACTGCTGAGAATAAAATATACAAAATAATGAGCCTCCTGAGGTATCCTGGAATATCCATTAAGAGAAATAAAGAGACGTAAGTAGAAGCAGGTACAGGATTTCCAAAAGGCAATGGAGCTGAAGTTCATAAGCATGACATGTCATTCGTGCACAGACCAAGGAATTTCTGTTTCACTTGAAGAGCCCTAAAGCTCTGGAACAAGAATAGAAATGCTTCTAAGAATGAACACAGGGTGTGGCAGATTACTGGGGAGGGAACACGTTGAAAGTGCTGATGAGTTTTGCTGAAGTTACTCATCATGAAATAGGAGTCTTAGTCTGATCCACCTCCTATGACAAAAAATAACTCTGGAGACTGAGAAGTCTAAGATCAAGGCACCAGCAGCAGATCCCGTGTCTGCCAAGTACCTGCTTTCTTATAGTTAGTGTCTTCTTCCTGTGTCCTCACAGGGGGAAAGGACTAGTGAGCTGTGGTCTCTTCCATAAGGCACTGATCCTACTCATGAGGCCTCTACCCTCATGATGTAATTACCTCCCAAAGTCCCCCACCTCGTAATACCATCCCTTTGGAGGTTAGGATTTAAATATATACATTTTGCAGGGATACAAAACTGCCACAGGGTGGGGCCACCACAAACAAACACCTATTAGGAGAATACCCAGCGGAGCTGTGGGGGCAAGGCTGCCCCCATGACCTCAGATGTGAAGAACTACCTGTGCCTGCAAGTCCAGCCTAGGGGAGCTGCAAGAGCTGAGAGCTGGGGTGTGGGATGCACCTAGAAAGCCATGGGTGTATGGCCACCTGGAAAGCCATGGGCATATGGCCACCTGGAGCCTTGGGGCCCAGCCTCCACCCAGCGCGTCCAGAAGGTGGTACATCCAGTCAAAAAAGGTAATTCTTCAGACTTAAGATCCAATGTTCTCTCTCCTATTGGGTTTCAAACTTACTTGGGACCTGCTATCCCTTCTCTCCTACTTTTCCCTAGTGCAATGGGAATGCCTACACAGTGCCCATCTCACCGCACTTTGGAAGCTCATAATAGGTTTGATTTCATAGATTCAAAGACAGAGAGAAATGTTCCTCAGGATGAATTACATCTTGATTCTCACCCATATCTGGTTAATGATATTCAGATGACATTCTGTGTTTTCAGACTTTGGAGTTGACCAAGTTAAGATTTTTGGTGCTATTGGGATGGAATAACTGTATGCTGTAATTTGGGGGGGGGGGGCAGGAGCAGAATGTGAATGCTTGTGCCCCCTCCAAATCATGTTTAAATTTGAACCCTCAAAGTGACAGTATGAAGAAGTAGGGCACTTGGGGGGTGATCAGATCGCAATGACAGAGGCCTCATGAATGGGATTAGCGTCTTTATAAAAGAGGCCACAGGGAGTTAGCAAGTCTATCTGTGAGAAAGCAGGCCCTCACCACATACCAAATCTGCCGGTGCCTTGATCTTAGATTTTTCAGTCTTTAGAAGTATGAAAAATAATTTTTTTGTAAACTACCTAGTTTATGATATTATTTCTATAGCAACTCAAAGAGTAAGACAACTAAGCTTGAACTGAAAGTGATATTGTCATAAAGGGAGAATAGGCTGGGATGGGAGGCTTGGAGATGCTACGAACTGAAGAGTACAGTGTCATTCAGAATGAGTTTGTTATTCATTTACAGCATGCTGCACATGTGCTGAACTCCAGAGAAAGAGCGGAGTCCCTCTAGGGCATTACAGTCCAGTAGTAGGAATAAACACAATTATAGTGACAAGATAAAAATATATTTGGAGTATAACATGGGACCAAAGAGTTCTTATTCTACCTGGGGGACATGAGCAAGAATGTAGGTTTAGTAGAGACAAGAAAAGTGAACGGAAAAATCTGAAGGACGGCAGTTTGTAGTTGGAAAGTTTATGTCTCCACAAAGGCCCTGACGGGGAATATGTAGAAAGGGAATTCTACAAGCCTAGCAGGGGGATTATGCGAGCTCAGGATCTTCGATGTTGTACTACTAAGATCTAGCTTAAAGGGTCATTTTAAAAGCCTCCTCTGATGCGCCTATTCCAATACCTCATCAATATTTCAAAGGAAAGGAATGACAACCAATATCTTTTGAGCATGTACTGCAGTAGGGAAGATTCAGAGTGCTATCTGTGCACTTATTAACTAACTCACTGAATGTTCACAGTAGCGCCATAGTACTATCATTATTACTCCCATTCTATGAATCAAGAAACTGAGGACCAGAGAAGTAACTTGTCCAAGTTCACACAGCTGGTACGTGGCAGAACCAGTATTCCAACCCAGGTAGTTTATACCTCAACCCATGGTATGGCAACTCTGCCTTTCAATTCACCATATTGAAAACTGGGACCAATAATATAGTTCCAGACCCCAAGAGGAATTTCCAGGAAGTATAATTTTGATGGGACTAAGCTGAAATTATCTAATGGGCATTCATTTGTGGTCTCTCTGAAAGTAGGGAGGTAACTCCTTTACCACAACCCTCACTAAGGACATTATCAATTTGATAGGCTGCCCTTAATTAGCCTATATGGAAAGCCTGTATATATTAACCCATCCTCTATCAGTGACCACATTTAATCAGGGGCACCTTGTAAACATGGTGACTGAATGCTTGGTTGGTGGAGTAACTTATATTAGAAAATGCACCTGTGCACTGGTGGTCTTTCTAGACATCAGAGCTCTGCAGGTGGGCTTCTGGGAAGGGACAGGCACCATGTGCCTCAGGCAGACTCAGTTCACCTGAACCAGAGACATAAGACAAGGAATGTAGAGCCCCCATCCTCTACTCCAGGGAGAAGAAGCTGACCCCCATCTTCAGTTCTCTACCAGATGAAAACACCAGCTGGCTGAAAGCAAAAATATGTGCATCCAAGGATCAGTCACAAGGCATAACTGTGGCTGCCCAGTTAGGTATTTCTGGTTGTGGGAGAAAAGAGTAAATCCTCGTAGCCTTGAAATTTCTCAAAGTCTCACCTCTGCTCTCTTTTCTGTTAACATAGGAGCGAGGACCTGGAAAGCATGTGCCTCTTCACTCCATCACTCCTCCTGCCTAAGAGAGCAACAGTTGTTGGCTCCTCTCCTGTGTTCCCTGTACTGATTGGGCCTCACTTGAAAGCAGCACTTGATTAATAGTTTCCTTTTCTGTGGAAGTGCTAGAATTTATAGTTGTTCTTCATCAAGTATGCTTTTTAATGTTTTCCAGTCAATGATAAAGTGAAAATAGGAAGAGGAAGTTGGAACTCAATCCTAAATCACAAGAGTTTTCCCCAAGAGCACATATAAAAACAAGTCTTATTCAAAAGTAAGACTATTGGCAGAGACATTGTTTTCTTCTCTACAAGGGAACACTTTCACACTACTGTGATAAATTGCAAACTAATACAGCCTCACAGGAAAGAAGCATGGAGAATCCTCAAAGAGCTAAAAGTAAACTCTCCATTTGATGGCACAATCCCATTACGAGGTATTTACCCAAAAGAAAAACAATCATTTTACTGTAAGTACATCTGCACTGGAACGTTTATAGCCACTCAGTTCATAAATGACAAGACGTGGAATCAACCCAGGTGCCCATCAACCCAAGAACGGATTAATAAACTATAGTATATGTATACCTCAGATTACCATCCAGCCATATAAAAAAGTTGGAGATGGGGGGTCTTCTGTGGCTCAAAGGAGTAGGGCGCCAGCCCCATATACCGGAGGTGGTGGGTTCAAACCCGGCCCTGGCCAAAAACTGCAAAAAATTTTTTAAAAGTTGGAGACTTTACATCTTTTGTATTAACCTGGATGGAGTTAAAGAACATTCTCCTTAGTAAAGTATCACAAGAATGGAAAAGCAAGTATCCAATGTACTCGGTACTAATATGAAACCAACTGATAAACACCTACACACCCATATGAGAGAAAAGCACAATTAAAATCAAGGAGGGGGCGGTAGGAAGGAGGGAAGGAGAGGAGAGAGAGGGTTGGTGAGCTCGCACCTACTGGGCACAATGTATAAGGGTACACAGCACACCCCTGGGTGAAGGGCTCAACTTTCCCTAACAAATGCAAACAATGTAACCTAATCATTTGTACCCTTATATGAATCTGAACATTTTTTTTTCAGTAAAACTATTGGAAGAGTAGATATTATATGCTCTTGGAGAGTTTAATTTTAAAATTACTATTTCATGTGTCATGGTAATTTCTTTTTATATTTATTCTGTGGTCTTTCATAGACTCTAAATTTCAGACCAAGATTTTTGGACCATCCTACTGAAATAGAACTATGACAAGGATAGTGGAACTATGATTTTTCTAAATTCGACTTTCTCACTTGGAAGATTTAAGAAAAGTATTAATTTCCAAATTTCCTGAATTCTTTCCTCTAAGAGATTTGCTGAATGAGGTCATTGTGATGACAAATATCCTTTTTCCTATGGTAACCTCTTTGCAATAATTAAGATCCTTTTCTTTTTTCCTGAATTGATAAAAATTTTCTAGCTGGCAGAGGGGACTACTGGCTGTGGCACTGCTGAATGGGCCATGGAAAGGGGCCACGTAACCTTGCCCTGGCAGCTGGATAACCATAGTAACTGGGTGAAAAGGTGTTCCGCCTGGCGCACACTGTGGGCACTCCCAAATAAAAAAAGAACCCAATTTTGACAAATTACACAGTTTTTATATTAACCTTTGTAGAAAAAAATGTTATGTTCTTCATGTTATAGCCTTCTACTTAGATCTGGGCGGGGGGTGGGGGGGAGTATTATTCTTCCTTTAGCCACACGAGGATCAGTGGAAATGATGAAAATTTGGGGAAGAAACTAAAGGAAAAATCATGCCATTAAATTGAACTTGTGTGTGTGTGTGTGTGTTATTTTTAAAATGAGTAATGCCATTTTGAAATTCCCAAATCAGAGGGCATATACTTTGGGGAAAGGAAAGATGAAGGTAATGATATTAGGAAATACCCCTGAGTCAGAAAACTTAAAACATTATAGACAACGAACATCTCAATGGAGAATAAGGGATAAAAGAGTGTTCTATTCGAGGAAATTTACTTTAAATTTTGATGAAAAAAAGTCTATATAAAAAAGGTAGCTCTGAGCCATACAAATAGGAGTTTCTAAAGCAGTCTGCGTTGCTTCTTTTCTCTAAAATTCATAGAACAGCCTCTGAAAATTGGCCTACGCCTTCTCCAAACATCTGTTACGCACATTAACTCTGCTTTTCAAGTTACTCCCTACTCTGTTCTGGTATTCTGTAATTGTTTCGTCTGTGTAGCTTACCCAAACTATAAATTCTTTAAGATCAGGGAATTTAATTTCTGTAATTCTCATAGTATCTAGGATTTGCTATACAATGAGCATCGCAGCAAATACGTGTGTCACTCACTAACCCATTCTTTCCTCTACTAAAATTTTTTTTATTAAAGCTCATATCCAAAATGTTAATATATGACAGTGAGAGAAATACTTGTCATGTAGTCACACCCTCAGTCTGAAAACCCTAAGGATAAAATAGTTTCTGATCATTACTGCAATAAATTTAGCAAGTGTAAACAAGTGTATGTCTTATCATTCACTGAAGACTTTAGAATCTGGCTCCGTGTCCTCCTCTCACCCCAAGATTTGCCAGCAACTTGGCTGACTTCAGTGAGTACAGGAATGACCCAGACAAACGTTAGCATCTGTTTTTAACCTCTCACTTCCATCATAATCATTCCGCATTTGTAAACTGCTTCCATAGCCAGACACTAAAATTTATTATCTTATAATTATCCGTGAACTATTAAATTAAATCTTTCAATTCTCTGACCATGACCTCAGATCATGTCACTACCATAACATTTGTTCCCAATAGACCTTCTATCTGATCCTTTGGTTTCTCCCAGTCCTCCCTCCTCTTTTTACCTCCTAGTTATTTCATTCACCCCTCACTTCATCCTGCCAATATAATCAATCACCTGTCTTGGGCCATTTTTATTCTGCCACCTCTCTCTCTGAAAAACCAAAATCTGGACCCTTGCAAAAAGTTAATCAGCATCAGAGTTCAGAACATTGCTGCCAAAAATCTTACAATATTATAGATTGTCACAACCCGAAATTCACACACTTTGACTTCATCTTGAACTTCCAAACTGGCCAGAAATTCTCTATGTAGTTTTGCTTCCTAATCTCCATATCATCAATAATTGCAATAATGAGCAGGTGCGTATTATTTCTTCCGCCCAGAGCAGTATCCTCCTTCTTCTAAGAAATTCATTTTCTGGTGGAGAGACGGCATCTTCTTACAGCTGCATCCCACTGCCCACAGTGGATGGTCCAGTGTAGGCACCTACCTTCCTACTCACCCAGCAACACTTGATTGCTACAAAAATGGAAATGTACTCAAACTCAGATTCAATACAGTCCTTTGAGAGACAGGACTCAAACCTAAATGTCCCTGGTGCTAAGCCAGAGCTGTTAACCACTATCATATAAACATTCAGAGCTCTCCCTACACTTCCTATCTGCCACTACCCCCTCACGCTGAAGGTAACCTTGATCCCCATTTTAAAGAGTAAATACAAGTCATAAAAGGGAAACTTCTATAAATTCCCACCAACACGCCTACACAGGTTTCCACATCCACACCCCTACTTTCTGTCTTTATATGGGTTAAAAGAGAAGACCTCTCTCGAAGGCTCTCATCTCCCCTAAATGCTTTGGTTCCAGCCCTCCTGGTCAGCACAACCTGCTTCTTTGAGTATTCTTTATCTCTCCCAGGTATCAGCCTTATTTACAATACTGCCTTTTGTAGCAGCCCGTATAGCCTACAGCTAGGAGGAGTGAGAGTTGTAAGAAATACCTGTAGAGCTCAATAATGGAACACCCTGGTGAAAAGGGCATGGAGAAGGATTTAGTCTCCAAGCAGGAGAGCTTGCGAGATGAGAGCATTGGTGAATTGCAGTCTCTACACCTGTGGCGTTGAGCGGCATGAGATCAGCCTTACATGAGGCTGGAGGAGAAGGCAGTTGGGAGCATGTGAATTCTATCAGGGACCGGCTTACTCTGACTCTGTCTCCTCTCCTGTCTGCAGAACGCCAGCGTGGCATCTCTCTGCTGACGATCACTAAGCTCTGCTAAAGACTAAGATCTGTCTATTCTAAGACTGCTTTACTCTCTCAAAGACTCTCTCTCTCTCCTGTAAAGTAGCTAGTCCTCAGGCACCCAAGAGCAATTGTTCCTGAGTAAGGTAGCTTAGCAGTTGGCATCCAGAACCTAGTTAAGCTGGGCCCGAGATCAGGCCAGTCCCGAGCCCTGACAGCCTCTTCCCTGTCGACATATAATTTCTCTTAAGTCTTATAATTCTGAAAACAAACAAACAAACAAACATCTTTCCCAGTGTGTCCCCTCTAAGAATTATCCTAGTTTTTTCCTCACATTACGATCAAATGTTTTCTATTTCTGGTATATGAAAGTGGATTAATCCTAATCTGTGGTTCATGACGATATGTGGTCATCAGTCCAAGCCTCGCTCATTTTATTTGCCTGATTCCTCAGTTATTTGTCATAATCAGCTGTGACAGCACCATCCCAGAAAAAGCCAGATCCTTCCGATACCCATTGGGCCTCTCTGCCTTTCAAGGTGCCATCCTCCTGAACCTTATTTGAATCAGTCAGTGACTTTTCTCCTAATATGGTTTCATTGCATCTATGTCATTTTAAAGGTATATGGTTTTACATTACTTGTTTTGGCCTTACGTTAATAAAAAGAAAGTCATTTGATATAATAAAACTTACCAGCTTGGAGGGTTGGTAAGTTCCGTGTCTCAGGTGCAGTGTAGAGGTATACGGCACGCTACCAGGGTGAAGGACTCGTTACCACTTGGGCTTTACCTTACAGATGCAAACAATGTAACCTAATCGTATGTACTCTCGTATTAATCTGGATTTTTTTTAATGTCAAAGTTTATCTGTCTTTTAAAATGCCACTTTGGTTCATTTTCTTGAAGGCTGTGTAATATGCCATTGAATTCGGTGTTTGCCAGATTAATTCCATTCATCTATTTCTAATTTCCAAAGAGTTTAGAAATAAATGGATATTATGAGATTATGGATTATTATTAGAAATAAATGGATATTATGTATTATCAAATGTTTTCTATGATTTTCTGTATCTATGAAGAGGTTAACTGTATTTAGTGGCATTTCTAATATTAAACTTTCCTAATGTTCTGGATAAACCCAAATTGACTATAGTTTATTATCTGTTTTAAACACAATTGGGTTTATTTGAAAATATGTTTTTTGTATTTTTATTAATAATCAAAACAGCCCTGTAATTTTTCTTTTTCATAATGTTGTTCTTGTTTTGATATCCAGGTTTTTCAGACCACATAGAAGCATCTTGGAAGTAGTTCCTCTTTGCTATTGTCTGGAATGGCTTGCATAAAATGGGAATCATCTGTTATTTGTTTGCTCATATTAAAAATGAAGACTGCAATGTGGAAATTATTTATTGGATATGATACCAAAAACACAAGCAACAGGGCGGCAGATTTGGCTCAAAGGAGTGGGGCACTGGTCCTATATGCCAAAGGTGATGGGTTCAAACTCAGCCCCGGCCAAAAACTGCAAAAAAAATAAAAACCACAAGCAACAAAAAATAAATAATTTCAACCTCACCAAAATTTAAAACTTCAAATGACACAGTTAATAGAATGAAGAGACTCCACAGAACATATTTGTAAATCATGCATCTAGGAAAGAATTTATATCCAGAATATGTAAAAAACTACAACTCAACAATAACAACAACAAAAACAATTTTAAACAGGCAAAGGACCAATATAGACTGGGCATGGTGGTTTTTACCCTAGCGCTCTGGAAAGCAGAAGCATGTGGATAGATAGCCGGAGCTCAGGAGTTCAAAACTAACTGAGCAAGAGTGAGACTCTGTGTCTACAAGAAAACTGGAAAAACTGGCCAGGTGTGGCAGGCACCTGTAGTACTAGCAACTTGGGAGGCTGAAGCAAGAAAGTTGTTCAAGCCTAAGAGTTTGAGATTGCTGTGAGCTATGACACCATGGCACTCTATCTACCCAGGGTGACAGACTGAGAGTCTGTCTTGAAAAAAAAAAAAAAATGGGCCAGGCACAATGGCTCACACCTATAATCCTAGTACTTTGGGAGGCTGAGGATGGTGCATCATGTGAACTCATGAGTTCAAAACCAGACTAAGCAAGAGTGAGACTCCATCTCTAAAAATAGCATGGCATTGTGGTGGGTGCCTGTAGTCCCAGCTACTTGGGAGGCTGAGGCTAAAGAATCGTTTGAGCCCAAAAGTTTGAGGTTGCCATGAGCTATGATGCATGGCACTCTACTGAGGGTGACAAAGTGAGACTGTATCTCAAAAAAAGGACCAACATAGATGTTTCTCTCCAGAAGATATGCAAATGACCAATAAGCACATAAAAAGATTCCCAATACCCTTAGTTATTAGGGAAATGCAAATCAAAACCACAAGATCCCCCCTCACACTCATTTGGATGGCTACTATTAAAAAAAAAAAAATCCCAAAACAGAGAAGAATAAGTGTTGGTACGAATGTAGAGGCTCAGTGTCTGTGGCTCAAGTGGCTAAGGCACTAGCCACATACACCCAAGGTGGCAGGTTCGAATCCAGCCCCGGCCCGCAAACAACAATGATGGCTGCAACCAAAAAATAGCTGGGCATTGTGGCAGGCACCTGTGGTCCCAGCTACTCCAGAGGCTGAGGGAAGAGACTCACTTGAGCCCAGGGATTGGAGGTTGCTGTGAGCTGTGATGCCACGGCACTCTACCCAGGGGGACAGCTTGAGGCTCTGTCTCAAATGAAAAAAAAGAATGTGGAAAAACTGGAAGCTATATACATTATCGGTAAAAATATAAGATGGTGAAGGCACTGTGGAAAATAGTATGGAAGTTCCTCCAATACTTAAAAATAGAATTACAATAATATTCAGCAAGTCTATTTCTGAGTATATCTTCAAAATAATTAAAAGCAGGATCTCAAAAATATTTGCACATCATCTTTATAGTAAGCATTAGTCACAATAGGCAAAAGGTGGAAGCAATCCCAACCAGTGGATTAACGGGTAAACAAAATGTGGTATGTCCACATAAGTGGAATATTACTCAGCCTTGCAAAGAAAGAATATGCTGACTTATGCTACAGTGTGGATGAACCTCAAGGACCTTATGCTAAATGAAATAAGCTTGTCACAAAAAGATAGACATTGCATAATTCTACTTATGTAAAGGAACTTATATTTTGATTTTGAAAGTAGTCAGTCATGGATACAGAAAGTGGAATGGTGTTTACCAAGGACTGAGGGGAGAGAAAAACTAGGAGATATTGTTTAATGGGTACAGAGTTTCAGTCTTGCAGGAGAAAAAGAGTTGTGGAGTTGCAACGTGTTCATAACACAGTTTAAATGACATGTTTTATGTTACGTATATTTTATTAAAATTAAACTATCTTTTAAAAGTGAAGAAAGATATTATTCTGTGTAGCTTATACAGCTTTCCTTTGTTTCATAGAGAGACTTGAAGTTAATTCTCCTGATTTCGGCTGTACTTCCCACTACCACCACTGGTATTAATACTGTCTTCTGTAATACGGGTCTTCTGTAACTTCCGCTAGTATTAATACAATTAGCTCCTGCCTTCGCAATACAACCCCAGACATAAGCTGTGCTGTGTAACTCTTTGTTTTGTTTCATCCATTGACTTGCCTGCAAATACTCTCAGATTTTTTGAAATTTCTGCCTAGTAATGTCCTCTTCACTCATATTTATCACTATGTATTGAAACGGAAGATAGTCAATCCTCACAAGAAATTACTTTATTGCTGCATTCTCTTGGAGAGCATCAGTCAACAGATTAAATTCTAAACCAGCCTTCTCTTCGGGAATGTGCAATACTTAGCTTTAGAGACTACTAATAATTAAACAAATACTTATTCAACACCTGTTACAATTTTTTCTTTGTTCCTTGGTATCCTTGTATATTTTTTAACAGCAATGGAATTTCTTTCAGAGAAATTACCTCCTTTTTATCTAATACAACCTAGTTAAACTCTAAGCAGTAGCCTTTCCCCTTTACTGGAGAGGCAGGCATGATATCCCAGCTAGACCACTCAGATGCTTTTTCCTGTCATTTGAATCTTCAGTAAAGAGCCTAGAAGATGTGTGGATACCATTCCATCCTACAGAACAAGCTTTCTGACAAGCAGCTGGAATATCATTGATCCTCCATCTCCCATGTGCTCCATGAGCTCCCCAAATCCTTACCTCCATTTAGGTTTTGCTTATATTAGCCACAGTTGTTTTCCCTTGTTTGGAATCAGAGAATTTAACTGATACCTCTCATGTCTTCACTACTATGTTAAATGTTAAATACTCAAGATAGAGAAAAAATACAAAATACTTAAAACATTGAGCCCCATTACTCCAAGAATGTTTTGTACAGTTTTAAAGGATAAGACATACCTGAGACAAACAAACAAATTCATAATGCAAGAGTTCCTTAATTTTCAAATAAATTGTTCCTGACAATAAGAGTTGTCAGAATCGAGAGAAGGGGATATCAGTAAATCAACCCCTTAAAAGGTTGATATTAAATGCAATTTCAGAAGCAAGGGAGAATATTCAAACCAGAGCTTTGAATTCAAAATAAATTAAGTGTGTTCCAAGAGCAGTAAGAATTGATCTCCAAAGACAAAATAAATGAATAAGATCAGGCCATTTTATTGAAAGCAAATGAGTCAAGAGAGAAAATGAGGACCAGCAGCTATCTTGAGAACTAGAACACACAGAACAGAGGGAGGGGGAAGGCAGCAAAGATGTCTAAAAGTGAGAGAGAAAAAACCAAGGACATTTGAAGTGGACAAGTGTCTAACTTCTCCAGTCCTCAGTTTCCTCATCTGTAGAATGGGCATAATCATGGTACCATCTTATAAGGTGCTATCACAATAAGATGAGTTATTATATGCAAAGTACTTGGACTATATTAATGAGTGATACAAATCTGCAGTTTCAAGACGAGTGTGATTTCCAGCACCGAAGGCTCCAAGGAGTTCAAGTAGAGAACAGTATCTGAATTCAGTTACTAGTTCTTTGCTGACTATCAGGAAAGCAGTTTTGAGGTAGAAATGCGATAACAGTTTAGAGAGAGAGTGGGTGGAAAAAAAGGAAGACCAGGGCTTTCTATTCAAAAGTTTGACAGTGCAATGAAAGTGAGAGAAAATGTTTTATAAAGAGCACAACCTTAAAGGATCAGTTAGAAGGAAGAGGCAAGGATGGGTTTCAGCCTAAGATTTTCACAGGAGTCGAAGAAAGATCCAGGACACAGAGCAGGTTATTATAGGAAAGTGAATTCTTCCTTTCAATGTGGAGAAAAAGATAAAAACATGTTAATGAAGAAAAAAGCATTGTGGTGAAGAACAAACTCTATAAAGAGACTCAGGACCAGTGGACAAGATCTCATCAGGAAAACAGGAACAATAAAACCAGTGAGGATAAAACAGCAAAACACTAGAAAATGATGAATCTTTGTATACCTTCTTGAAATGTTCTCCTCTCTCAAGAACTTTTAATAGTTAAATTTTAGGAAAACTATCCCTATACATTGAAAGAGTAAGGTAAAATATATTTTAAATGGCCCGTTAGGCTGAGCTATTTAAAAATAAAATACTAATTTATGAAGAAAGGAATGGTCCCTAGCAGTGCTGAGATTGGGTAAGAGATATCATGGGATAGATGAGATTTCTGCATGGTGTGAAAGAAGAGAAAGCCACCAATGCCCCTTCCATTTCTTTGATACAAAAATTTAAGTCAAGAATAACAAATAATATTTTATGGCAAGAATACGTAACTCCAGGGAGTCAGGGGCTTCTCTGTGATGTGTGTGAATCACAGGAAAAGGGTCCACCATTTCCAGGAGAATAACTCTTTAGTCTCGTGTCACTGTGTACATGTCCCTAGTTAGACATGTCACCTTACTTTAAGCTGACCCATTGAAAGGACATCCTGAGGTTCACCAGTACTGACTATCGGAAATGAGAGACGTCTGGGACACAGGATCCAAATTTTTCTTACAGACAACTGTTTCTCTAAGATTAACAGAAAACCAGCTTAACAGAAAAGTTGTGGGCTTCTTATCTCTTACAGTTTTGCTTCTGTTTGAATGATTTCATTCTCATTTTAGATGTTAGAAGATACATGCAAAAGCAGTTCTGAATCTTGCTGGGGACATGGTCCCCAATGAACATTTAATGAAAGTGTTAGAATGTCTCCTCCCACAAAAATGCACACGAAGGATAAGCTTACTTTCACTGAATTCAAGTGTTCCCTAAGCAGCATCCTCAGATTCAGCCAAGAAACCATTTCTACGCAATTGGTACTTTACAGGACGAGATATCTCCCAGAATATATGAGATATCTCCCAGAATATATGTTCTAAAATCGCTTATCTCAGACAGGATTTTATTTGTTCTTAGAGTTCCATCATACAGTTACAGCATACACACCGTTAATTTACAAAACTGGGCCTTGGCATCCTTTGTGAAAATCGTAAGTACCGCATAATGATGATGACGGTGAAATAGTGTAGGTGATGGGTCTGTCTATCAGCACATTATGAGCCGATGCCAGAGAGTGACACAAGGTAAGAGCTATAAACGCATTTCCATCAGTTGGCCCCAGAGTGTTTCTCATAACAGGGAGCTCACGTTTGGCTGAGTAACATTCTAGTTCAGACAGCATGGCCTCTAAACTCTAGCCAGCTTCTCTGACACTTAACTAAAAAAACCTGAATTCTTTTTCTTGCCAAATTCCAATATTTGGTTTCTTGGCTTCCTGGTATCCAGTGATCTTCCCGCCCTGGTTAGTTCTGGATGTCCCGTTAGGTGGAATTTCCCCATAATTAAGTTTCTTATGGAACTGCAATTCCTAACTCCCACCCCTCATGGTCTGTCCCACCAAAAAGCCAAGAAAACAAGACTCTTTCTTTGTCACATCCTGGTGACTAAGCAGTGGGCAACATCATCATCACCTGAGCTCTGCCCAACGGGAACTTTAAATTATAGGAAAAGGGTGTGGCGGTGGAGTGGCTACTTGAACTCCTGCTCCATTGCAACAGAGCCACTGAGGGCCAGCCAGACTATTCATGCAGCCCGGCATCTAGGATGTCCTTATTTTTGCCCATTTTTCAAATCCAGTTACCTATTGAGTCCCTATGAAGCATAATCCCCTGGTTATCTTCTAATAAATAACCGTTTGATCCTTACCTTTTAAAAAATGCCAGTGGTATATTTTGTAAGCTTTAACAACAACAAAAGTACTTACTGATGCCGTAAGGGAGGAAAACCTGACCAGGTCGGTCCTACTGAGTAAAAGAACATCAATTTCACAGGTGGCAACTCCTTAAGAGAATGCTAGATACAATTTGACTATGAGATTCTGCCTTACGTGCTGAAATTAGAACCTAATCTTCACATAATAAATGATCCTGATGCAGTATCACATACAGTGAAATGTAGGAAACAACCTAAATTCTCTATGCGGACGAGTGTTCAAAAAGTAAAAATCTACAGTCTATATATGAATTCTTAATTAGTCACTAAAGTTGTAACATAGAAAAATATAAAATAATATTTAAAATGTTACTGCTATATTGCTACCCAGTAGTTTGGCTAGTATGTTTTCTTATTCACTCATTCTTATCCTTGGGAAAAATGGCTGAAAGTGTTGTATGTATTGTGAGTTGATGAGCAATTTTATTTTTCATTATCCTTTTATCCTTTTATCTATGTTTAAGTTTCTTACAATTAAGATATATTGCCTTCAAAATTAGATTTTAACACACTAACAATGTTTTATAAATAAATATGAAAAGTTCCTCGAGGTATCTTAGTACCTAATATGTTTTATCTTTTATGTTTTCTCAGATTAACTCTAATTTCCAATCCATTTGAAAAGAGGAAACTCTTGTATTTTTTTTAATTACTGAGCTTAAATTTATGAAATGTTTCTTCCAACTTACTACTTTGGTGTAAATAATTTCACGAACCTATTGGTTAAAAAGAAAACCTTTTTTCCCTCTTATGTTTCAGAAATTAAGACTCAGAAAAATTTCAGACTTAAATAAAAATTCTCCTATTTGGTCATTCCTCTTTTCCCAGATAGCAACCCAAATGACACATGTCTTAGTAACAATATGCTCATATATAGAATTCAGAAAAACAATTTTTATAAAAATTATATTTAACCATGGCAGGAAATAATTTTCAGTGAGCCAGATTCTCAGTAAATCTCTTAGAATCTTGCTCCATCATTGTTATTGATGTTTTTGGAATGGGCACTCAACCCAGAGAAATATTCACCAAAATTTCTATATGCTACATTTCGTGTCCAATTTTGGTATAAAAATTGCTCCACGCAGTCATTGTTCTCTATTAATTCATAGAGCAAGAAGTTCACTGGATGCCTCCATCTATTAGGTAGAATTTTCACAAAATCCTGGTATAGTGAGCACATAATTCTTTTTTACTGATGACAAAGGATAACACCAGAGAAGTCACACAACTAGTTAGTGGTGGGAAAACGTCTGCTCAGCAGTCTTTCACTATACGTTACTCGCTGGCAAAAAATTCGCACAATTCATTTCAGTAGCATGAATGGAAACTGTGGGTAGTGTGTGCACTAAAAGGGGGGCTCAGCTGGCCATTCATGTTGGACCTCAGGAGGCAACATCTTGTTAAGCTCCACCAGGGTGGACTCTCCTATCTGTGTGTGGGCAGGTTAGTAAACCAGCCCCTGTGTTACTGGATTCAGAAGAACTAAATAAAAGATAATGTAAAGTATCATCTAGTAAAGGCAGGTGCAGTGCTCTGTACCTGCAGTCCCAGGTTCTAGGACGGATGAGGCAGTAAAACTGCTTGAGCCCAGGAGTTCTCTTTCTCTTTTTCATTGTTGTGACCCGTTGGGCTTCTGTGGCCCTGGTCTCGGTTAGCGCGTGAAGGAACCAGGCGAGAAGCGGATTAGAAGTACAAGCTTGTGAAAGGTGGGCTAGCCCTTACTTTCCCGGTAGCCCCAAGCAACCGCCGCACCAGCCTTTTATTGAGCCAGAACAGCACAGGTGAGGGGAGTAATTAACAATGACTACGTGCTGAGGTCATCAGCTCCTCCCACAAGGAGCACCTGTGGAGGAATGGCCCGAGGTCCACGCCTCAGCTGCAGATCATCTTTCTCGGATGTTGGCATCTCTTCCTACATTTCTTTTTTTTTTTTGCAGTTTTTGGCAGGGTTTGAACCCGCCACCTCCAGCATATGGGGCCACCACCCTACTCCTTTGAGCCACAGGCGCTGCCCAACCCAGGAGTTCTCTTTCTGAAGAGAAAGTGCCTGTGATCATACAATAGGAACTGCACTCCAGCCTGGGTGACAGAAGGGGACCTTGTCTCAAGAAAGAAAGGAAGGAAGAGGAAGAGAAAGAGAGAGAGAGAGGAAGGGAAGGGAAGGGGAAGGGAAGGGGGAGGAGGAGGGGAAGGAAGGAAGGAAAGAAGGAAGGATCATTTAAATCACTTGGTAGAATGGGTTATGTTGTCAGCTATTCCAAGTTAGTGAAGATAGGACGTATTATTTAACATATGTAAGACACATATTAACATATTATTTAATAATCCACTAATGACTTAGGAAAAATAATGTATTGCTATCTCAAATCAAAATATACAGAGGGTGCCAAAAATATGTACACATTTTAAGAAAGGAGAAATACTATTAAAATGGTAATAATGTACACTGATAACATTTATTATCTAATATATTGTACCTTGTATCTCTTGTAATTGCAGAAGCCAAACGTGACCTGAGTATTACAATTTTAATAGTCTTTTTCTTTCTTAAAATGTGCAAACATTTTTGGCACCCTCTGTGTCTTAGGAAAAGTGAACATATAAACATTTTTAAAATATTAAGAAGCATAGAAGCGCTAGAACTGATCATTCTTAAGTACAGTACTAATGACAGAGATACTAAAGTTTAAAACATTTGTAATTAAAAGTATACTATACAATGTAAAAAAGAAACAAACTGACACTGCCATCTTTATGTATGAGAAAATCTACAAAATTATTAGGAAGCAACCCTTGGTTAAGATGAAGCTGTGGGAGACTTGTCACACAGCCATATTTGATTAAAATAATTTTAAGTATAATGAAAAAGATACAGCCTTAATAATTTCATAAAAGGAAAGGTAAAATGTCGTCGTAGCTCCAAAACAGGACCAAATACCAAAATAGCAAGGAGGACTCATGTCTGCCAGACTCTGGTATTGGGTGTAGAAAGAGAAGAGCCAGCTGAAGTGACATTGCTGTGGGAAAGTGGAAAGTCCAGGTGACCCACGTAGGCCGAGGGGCAGCGTTAGGCTCTCTAGTTGGTAACTGCAACAAGGTTGGGGCTCTCCTTTGCACAAAGAGAATTTTTTAAAGAAAAAATAGCTGCTCCCACTACACAGGCTATGGATGACATAGAGTTTCTGAATGAAGAAACAAATATAAAACAGAGAGGATCCCCTTGCAGTTTCTGGAATTAAATAAACATAGTCATACTCTAAAAGAGGACAGGCTCTTCAAACGTTGGAGATAATCTGGTGACCTGAAGGGTGTAGGGCTGAAAACGTCACAGAGTTGGAAGGAGTCAACCTCAAAAATGTTATAGGGAGAGGTAAATATTCAAATATGAGGGGGAAATAAAAGAGAAACGTCCTCATTGAGATGCGTCTGCAAGTTACACTTCCACTATACATGAAGGAAATTCATACATAGAAATTTCAAGAAAATAAATTTATCCTGATAAAAAGAAAATAGAGCAATTCAATGACGAGTTGAAAATAAATGTGTTATGGTCCTTGGGGAGAAAAATGCAAAAGAAAAGAAGGAGAAGATAAGAAATGAATTAATATAACATGGAGAATTGATACGGTTCTTCATTGAAAACTGAATGTACTGGGATAAACTTTAAATGGAATTCAAAGAAAAATCATCAAAATGGAGTGAGGCAATAATGGATTCACCAAGAAAACACCTCAGAGAGTCAAAGCAAGTAAAAGTTAAGTGAAACAGCATTTAAAGTATTTTAATTAAAGGCATCGTGAGCATACTTTAGTCAGCATTCCAAAAGTATAGGACAAAGGGAATTGCAAAGTCACAATACTCAAAAATATAGTGCTGAGAATATTTCACAAGGATGTGAAATATTGAAAATGCATAATAAAGACCCACAAAGACGACCAAACTGGAGAGAGCTTCCTCCAGAAACAATGGCTCGGATTGAGAGCAGACGTGTCACCAGCAACAAAACGGGAAGAAATGAGTCGTATAGTCAAAGCAGTGAGTTAAATACAATAATAGCTGTCGACCTAAAGTTCTTTACCTGGCTACGGGATTATTTCCAGTCAATGAAAAATGAACATATTTCAGGCATCCCATCTAAAAGGCTTTATACTTCACAGAACTGAGTTTTCTCTCTCTCTCTGGGATGATTTAGCTCTTTCAGTTAAAGAGAATCTCAGGGGATTCCACTGACCAGATAACAGGACGGGTATCATTACGTCCACTTGCCCCATAGGAACTCAGGGCCAGAAGAGTGATGTTGGTTTAAGTCCTATAGAATGAGGATGAGGACCTCCTGTCTCAAGTCCTCAGCAGACATGTGCAGACTCGGTGGGCTGCAAAACAGCCGGATAACGAGTGACCACCTTCATTTTGTTGTAGGTGGGAATTCACACCCGGCTGTTTGACAGGAGACAGGGCAACACAGGTGAAGTCCTGATTCCTCTAATTCTGTGGTGTTTTGTGTTCTCCGCCCAGCAGCTGAAAAAGTTTTAAAAGAATTCTGGATGGTGCCTGTGGCTCAAAGAAATATGGCGCCAGCCCCATATGCCAGAGGTGGTGGGTTCAAACCCAGCCCTGGCCAAAAAAAAAAAAAAAGAATCCTATTAATGGAGGATTTTAATGAGGGCCCATCCCTAGAAAGGCTCCCGTTCGTAAAGGTAAGCATTATGATGAACCAAGGTGTCTACGGACAGAAAAATAAATTCAGAAATTTTGTGACATTTACAAACTTGGTACTGAACACTCTGGAGCAGTGAAAATGAATAAACTGAAACTGTACAGAATCATGGTTTTCTTATTGAGGTCTTGGAATAACTGTTCTAAAATTGAAGTAAGTTCTTCAAACCTGAAAGAAGTTGTCTCTTTAACAATGCTGTCTTCCACAGAATCTGCCTTGAAAAGCTCTCAGTGCAGAAGCCTTTGCTCAGCTCCAGTGACGTCGTCTTTCTTTTAAACATGGATCAATCTTCCTTCGATCCAGGATATACTTAATCTGGAGGTATACGTAATTTTTAAATTACAGGGAAATAGAACAAACGAGTAATCCTCACTCATACACTGTGACTGTTCCTTCTCTTTTTCGGTGAGCTGAAAGGTAGACAAGGCAAGGCTTTAATTGCTATTCATGACCTGGGAGGCAAATATTTTTGTTGTCCATTACAGTCATATTTGCATGCTGTAGAAGGCACAAGAATATGCAATAAAATGAAATGGATTACAAAAACGCTGAGACTCTAGAGCAGGGGTCCTCAAACTTTTTCAACAGGGAGCCAGTTCACTGTCCCTCAGACCGTTGGAGGGCCAGTCTGGGGGCCCTTGGACGAGTCGGCTGCTAAGCAGGAAAGGCAGTGGCGGCAAAAACACCCAGCGGGCCGGATAAATGTCCTAGGCGGGCCTCATGTGGCCTGCGAGCCGTAGTTTGAAGGCACCTGCTCTAGAGACTTTGTATTGATGCAGATACCAAGCTTCTTCCAAGTTCTGTCCTACTTATGTATTCAGGAAAATACCAATGGAATACATGGTGTAACAGTAAGGCAAGAAATGAAGGTTTTTCTTCTTATTCTTTGATGGAGGCAATAATGCCATTCAGAGAACTGTGTAAAAATGTACCGAGTTGTCACATCTTTATCATTACCTTATGGCCAGCATATTTGGTGACCAAAATTAAAATGACTATTAGAACTGCCGTGAGAGCACCTCCGATGTTTCCTCTTGAGTTTTGTCCTCCACTGAGTCTGCCGCCTTAACCATAAAATTCTATCAGAACCCCTGGTTTTGCATGTGAGAGCCTGACTGGGATCATTACATATGGTCCCCCAACTTCATTACTCGTGTGCCATAACATATGAAGGTGATCTTCTGTCTTTTGAACACAGCAATTGAATTTGTTAACTAAAGTCAATTCACATTACAACATAAAAGCTAAGAACTTTTTACTTGGCTGCTTAATTAAAATAAACTTACAGGGTCTAATAATCAATTTCCAGTTCACCCTTACAAAAAACATACTTGGAACATTTTACTTTCTCTTCCACTACTCCTATTTTGAATGATAAGACATCGTATCACTCTCGGCTGAGCATTTTTTTCAGACATCAAGATCCTCTTTTTGCTCAAAACTAAGTTTTCATGGGTAAGTTTTACAGAAGCTTTTCATCCTCCCTACCCAATCCACAGCAGTGGTTCCCAAATTTGAGGAGGCATCAGAATAACCTGAAAGGTTCGTTAAAACACAGATTGCCGGGCCCCACTCTTAGAGTTGTTTATTCTGCAGATTTGGGGTGGCCCTTAGAATTTACATTGTTTACGAGTTCCTACATCAAGAGCAGATTCATTTGCCTATTTTCCCATTCATTTGAGAAATGATTTATAACCTGTAAAAGCACAGCGCTTTGTCAACAAAGAAGTGAACAAGACGTAAATGTCTCCTGCCTACTTGTAGCAGAAGGTACATGTGATAAATGTGCTGTAAGAGGAGATAAGAAGAACTACGGAAACACAGGGCAAAGAACTTGACCCGCTTGTTAAAGCCCTTCCTGGGGGATGATGTTTCGGTTGAGACATTGGGACGAGTAGGACAGTCAAAAGCAGACAGAGGACACAGCTGTGGTAAGTCCAGAGCCCAAAGTGCTCAATGGTGCTTTCTGGAAATAAAGGAAGTTCAGGACATCTGATAAAGAAATAAATCAGTATAAACTGAAGAAGTATCAAGGACCAAGTGGTGGGCCTTCTCATTCCTTCACTTTATGTCTCTGAATATTCTTGAGAATCCGGACTTTATCTTGAGGAGGATGGGAAGACAATAAGCAGTGTAGAGAGGAGAGCAGAAGTGTGGGGTCCTGGCCCCATCTCCACTGCTCAGGGAGGCCAAGCTGGCTCGCCCTGGGGCCTGTAAGTACTAGGAGGTCCGTGGCTACCACGTCAGGATACCTCAGAATCTGAGCAAGGACACTGAGTCAGTAGCAGCAGCCTGGCCCTCCCTCAGCCCAGGCTTCTGGACCCCCCCATCAGAAACGCATGTGCCACACAGACGGGGGATGGGCCGGAGCAGACCCCGGCCTGGGCCTGTGTCTGTAGCACAAACCCACACGTCCTCTTCCTGTAGTGGCCTTTGAGGACACGGCTGTGACAATCGAACTTGCAGAGTGGGCTCTGCTGGATGCTTTTCTGAAGGATCTCTACAGAGCTACGATAACGCCCTGGAAACCTGGTCCCCATAGGGGTTACCATACGGCCAGAGTTTGTGTGAAAACCTTCCTGTGTCATTCCGTCTCCAGCAAACACAGCGTATCTTACTTTAGACACAAACATAGGAGTATAAAAAATTATGAAAAAGCCGTGTAAATGTGAACCAGGTAGGAAAGTATTCATTTCTCTCACAAGCATTCAAAGATAGGTGGTGACAAACGCCAGAAAAAAGACATTATAAACGTGCGGTGTGTAAGAAAACCTTTGACTTCCTTAGACTACTTCAAATTTCAACAGAGAACTCACACTGCAGAGAAACCCCATGAATGTAAACATTGGGATAAACACTTCATTTCTTCCAATAATATTTGGTAACCTAAAAGGACTCAGTAGCTAGAAACCCTTTTAGTGTAAAAATTGTGGTAAAGGATTTAGTTTTTCCAGTCACCTTCAAAGACGAAAGTATTCAAACTGGAGAAAAATTGCATTACTGTAAGAACTGTGGCAAAGCATTTGGTCTTTCTGTTCCTTTTTCAAAACATGGAAAAACCTCACAGTGGAGAAAAGCCTTTGGATGTAAACATGTGGTGAGGCCTTAGGTTCTATTTGCACCAAAGACATGACTCACTTGTGAGAAAAATGCTATTTAAAGCACAGAATTTGAAAATGCCTTCATCTGTCTCAGAGACACGTGACACACACCGGTGAGAGAGCTTGTGGGTATCAGAGAGCACAGTGGATTAAAATGCGGTCATTTGAAAAAAAAAAAAAAAAGAGAGAGAGAAGTTTTTAATTTTTTTTTCCCACAGTTCTTGGCTGGGGCTGGGTTTGAACCCACCACCTGGGGCATATAGGGCCAGTGCCCACCTCCTTTGAGCCACAGGCACCACCCGAAAAGTTTTTAATTTTAACAAGTTTCTTCTGAAGTTATGTGAAAATTTTACCAAAAAGGAAATCCCATCGACAGAGATAATTTGGAAGGCCTGATGTAGATTATTGTTTAATACCTAAAAAAGTGCCCATGAGTGCAATCTTATACAAGTTAGAAATAGTATATGCTCTTGGTAACTTATTAGTAAAGAGAGTCTCTGTATTATAAATTTCCACTTCTTTCACAAGGAAAGAGTAAGGTGAGACTCCTGTAGATACGTCTTAAGTAGTTGTACATGAGTTCAATAAGTAGGGCTTTCTTCCTAAGTCAGTTAGTAAGATTTTTTCCCTAGCCATTTGAAAGTGTGTTGGATCTATGGTGAATTAAAATGTATGTCTAATATCTAAGTTTAATTGTTACACAGTTGTTTAATTGTTCTGTGATTAATTGGTGATTGAAAATAAGTCTTGTTAGTACATAAAAGTTCACAATTTGACCCAATTGATATTACTAATAGGATATGCAAAATAACAGGTTAAATAAGTGCTGGAATAAAAGTAGAGTAGCTACAGAATACGATTTGGGGGGGGGGGTTCCATAAAACCTTTTTGGCTGCTGTGTGGAGAACACAAGGCACCACAGAATTAGAGGAATCAAGATTTCACCCAAGTAGACTCACATCAAGCAGTTGGGTGTGAAGTGCCTTCTAGGATGAAATGAAAGTAGTCACTGATTATCTAGCTGTTTTGCAGCCCACTGAGTCTGCACATATCTGCTGAGGACCTGAGATAGGAGGTCCTCATCTTCATTCTATAAAACTTAAATCCGCTCAGCTCCTATAGTTCAAACGGCTAAGGCGCTAGCCACATACACCAGAGCTGGTGGGTTCAAATCCAGCCCAGGCCCGCCAAACGACAATGACAACTATAACTAAAAAATAGCCAGGAGTTGTGGCACGCACCTGTAGTCCCAGCTTCTTGGGAGACTGAGGCAAGAGAATCACTTAAGCCCAAGAATTTGAAGTTGCTGTGAGCTATGATGCTACAGCACTCTACCCAGGGTGACAGCTTGAGACTCTATCTCAAAAAATAAAAAAATAAAAAAAACTTAAATCAACTCAAGTCTTCTGGCCTGAGTTCCTCATGGGACAAGTGGATGTAATGATACCTGTCCTGTTATCTGGTCAATGGGGTTTCCTGAGATTGGTTAACTGAAAGAGCCAAATCATTCTGGGGGTGGGGGACAGAAAACAGATTTGGTCACTCCTTTTCTAGGACATGCATACTCAAACAGTTGGCACTAGTTTAGACTTGTCTAATTGGGATTCATGCTCATTCAGAGAGGACTCCACCCAGTGACCACTTTGGTCATGAAAGGATTTGCTAAACATGTGAGAAGTGAAAACATGACTGTGGGTGGCATCCAGCCAGCAGAAGAGAATTTTTTCCAAACTTCAAAAATTTTTATCATCTGGCTTTTTTATTAGTTCAAAGTGTCTAAAATTGTCCTTTCAAAATCTAACACTGCCGATTCGAATCTGTACTTCTTACCTACTGCTTCAACACTTTTCTCCTTTTCTTTTAATTATTAGAATTTATACTGCTGCCTCTTTCTCCTGCCACAGTAGGTTATGGTAAGTCGTGGAGAGACGGGTGAGTAAAATGGTTCTGTGGTCAGATAAGTTTAGAAATTCTAATTCAAACACAAATTAAGAAGGCTTTTTCATTGAAAAATGTACCAGACATTTAAAATATTCTACAAATGGGGGATATTTGACTAGTTTTCAAACTTCATTGACCACAGGGGAAAAAAGCTAAAAAGTACCTTGACAGAACGATATTCCACAGAATACACTTATCAAATGCTGCCTAGAGTTTTATCGTTGGTGATGATAAGGATATAGATAAGGAGGAGTCTCCAAATCTCTCAGAGGATCTACCGTCAGAGATCCCTGAGAACATGTGCAAACAACTTCAATTTCATTAACATCCCTGCAGTCCCATTCACCTCTGGCCTATTTCATTTTCTGTTGCTTATAACAGATAACTGAAACTGGGTAATTTTATAAAGAAAATGGATTTATTTCTTACAGTTAGAGAGACTGAGAAGTCCAAGGTCAAGGGGCCTCACTGGTACGGACTCATCACATGACGAGGTCTCTCTTCCTCTTCTTATCAGGCCCCCAGCTCCACTGCCAGGGTAACCCATCAGTCCACTAACCATTATTCATGAAGGGAGAGACCTCATGGTCCAATTATCCCCTAAAGCCACCACCTTTCAATACTGTCACATTGGGGATTAAGTTTTCAACATATTAAATTTGGAGGACATATTCAAATCATACATGCCAGTGAAATAGTACTTAGCCTTAAAAAGGAAAGAAATTCCGCAACAATATTAATGAATCTTGAGGACATTTTGGTTAAGAACATAAGCAGTCACAATATAAAGGATCTAGAACAGTGACATTCACAGAAACAGAAAATAGAATGGTGGTGGCCCAGAGCTGAGGTTAGAGTAAAATCGGGAGTTTTTATTTAAAGGATAGAGAGTTTCAGTTTTATAGGATGAAAACCACTGGAATTCTAGAGATTGGTTGCATAACAATATGAGTGTACTTAAAACTACTGAAATATACTTAAAAAGTGTAGTTAATAAATACAACGACACTTTGTATTTAAGTGAATACAAAGTTGGTGAATTTTGTTATGTGTATTTTATCACAATTAAAAATTAAAATTAAAAGATTAAGTAGCAGAATTCTATTTACGTATCTATCAGCTTGGCAAAAATATAGTCTTGGTGGTGGTGTAAGAAAGTGCAGACTCATATATTGTAGAGTGGAAATTGCTATCCTTCTTTGGTGAGGGTAATTTTGTAATAACTATGAATGTTCTAAAGATGCATGCCCTGGTTCCCAGCACCTCCACTTTGTAGGATTTCTTTCCTAAAGATACATAGTAATTCCAGTTCCTAATGATGAACATAGAAAATATTCATTTTCGGATTGTATGTTAGAATTAAAGTTTCTAATCAAATACTAGGAACAATTTAAATGTTCATCAGCACCAGACTGGTTAAATAAAACTGATACATTTAGACAATGGAAACCACACAACTTTAAAATATTAAGAGCAGCTCAATGTGTTCTTTGTAAGCACATTGACAAAATCAAATATGCTGCGAAAAAAAAAAGGCTCTGAATACTATGTAAGGCAGGGGTCCTCAAATTTTTTAAACAGGGGACCAGTTTACTGTCCCTCAGACCATTGGAGGACGGGGCTGTGGGCCCTGGGATGAGTCAGCTGCTAAGCAAGACAGGCAGCGGTGGCAAAAACACCCTGCAGGCTAGATAAATGTCCTAGGCAGGCTGCAGGTGGCCCGTGGGCCATAGTTTGAGGATGCCTGATGTAAGGTATCTACCATTTATGTCAATAAATTACATGGATATTTATAACCAATACCATGTTTCCCCGAAAATAAGACACTGTCTTATATTTATTTTTCCTCAAGAAGACACACTAGGGCTTATTTTCAGGGGATGTCTTCTTCTCCACACCCAAAGGCATGGCATGGCTATGCAGCATATCTAGGTCTTATTATTGGGGTAAGGCTTGTATTTAACAAATGCATAGAAATTCTGCTAGGGTTTATTTGGGGGGTAGGTCTTATTTTTAGGGAAACATGGTATGCCCAACCAGGGTATTTTATAGAGTTAAAGGTGACATTACTAATATTTACTCTGTGACAACAGGTATCACTTGGAACAGAGTGAACCACAACACTCTCTCACACACACACATACACGCTTTAGTTTGCTAAACATAGAATATCTCTGAAAGGATACACAACAAACTAATCACAGCAAGTGATTCTTGGAAGGGAAACAGGGGAAAGAGTTACCGGAAGAAAAGGCAGAGAGAGATTTGCTTTTGATTCTGGTAACCCTTGCAAATATAGCATATCTCTGGCACATGGTAGGTGACCATAACGTTTGTTTTTAGAAATGAATCAAATGTTACATGTTATGTATACATACATGTTGACATTTGGAATGGTTTAAAGAAAAATTGAGTTACTTGTTTTTGTTTTTCTGAAGTTGGCATTTCTCACTGTGACCTCTACGGAGTTTAGTGCCTCAGGATGCCCAAGAAAAGTTAGGGAAGCACCTTATGCTCCTGCTCAGCTGGTCCTCCTGGTTCTCCTATGTGCTGTGCTGTGTGCCTATTAAGCCATGAATTCATAGGGAGCGGGTTCCAGGAGTTCAGGCTCCTTTCTGTTGGTTCTTAAAAGGTTTTTGAATATTTGAAGGAAATGAGCATGAGGTTTCTGGGGAAGAATCTTCCCCAAAGGTTCTTCTTCACCAACTATAGAATTTTAAATATAAAAGCGATTTTATTTTCAATTTATTCAGCACTTCCCCTTTGCCATACTTTCTTCTCCAAATACTACTGTGAGAGAAATTCAGAGCCTGAGGTCAGAAATAACCAAGAAGAAGTCACAGTTAGCAAGCCACTGCCATCGTCAGCTCATCCATTCACAAATGAAGGCCATTTTTACTAAGGGGGTTTATCTGCTGCTCTTCCCTCAGGATGACGGACCGTTCCATACAAGTCTCCATCGCGCAGATTCCTAGTGGCCAGCCTCACCACGCCAGACTTGCTGAGTCATTAAATTTGACAAAATACAGGTATAACATATAACAACTCTTTTATCTTCTACCTTCTGCCCAAACCACTATCTCACACAAAAATAAAGCTTTACTAAAGTTCAAATCATTGCATTTACCAATTATTCCTTATTTATAGTTTTGCAGTTCTAATAGAACTTAAACACATTTAATCTGATAACTTCTTAATTCTATTGAACCTTGCTGACTCTGAAGAATCACGGCTTTCTTTTGTATGTTTCGTGGACTAGCTTTTCACAAAATCAAATGTAACAAAAAGTCAGTTAAGATGAGGGCTGAAAATAATCCCTTGAATTTTGTGGTTAGGGATCAGTATTTCCCCAGATCGAGAAATTTCACAGGGGGAATAAGGCAGTAGTCCTAAAGTTTGGTCCTCAAAGCTAAAGAGATATAAAGGAGATAATTATTTTGAGGATTTGGTTATGAAGGAAAAGAGGTACAGGCTGATGGTTAGAGATAAGTATTTTTGTCTATTGGTCCCATAGGAAACGAAATATTTATGTAGTAACATCAACTTGCCCAGCCTATGACCACTTGTCATCAAGGCACAAAGCAGTTGAGTCTGTGGAGTGATGGCCGTCCTTGTGTAGCACCTGTGCTGACCCATCTCACTGGCTGTGGAAGCAACTCAGGCATGTTGCTCCCAAGCAGCACTCTGGGAGTTCTGATCCAAGCGTAAAGCAAAGCAAAATATTCCACTAAATAGGCAATAGTTACAGGAGTCGGCTGAGTCCAAAATATTCCACTAAATAGGCAATAGTTACAGGAGTCAGCTATATGATTCCTAAAACCTTTTCAGTCGCAGAATAAGATCCTAGTCAGTGGTCAGGATATGGCGAGCAAGACCCCCACACACAGCTTGCTGAGCACAGGACAGCAATATAAATGTATCACATGTTGCTGAGCCATCAACAACAATGAGCCTGGTTTAACTTTTGGAAATCACACATGATTACAAAATTGAGCACCTATTGAGCTCACCAGCTATTGTGCATGGTGGCACCCCAGGCAGCAAGATTTCTAGCCCCTGTAAGTAGGATATCAGAGATAGGACATCAGAACCCCAGGATTGATGGGAGACATTCAACCAGTGATGAAATTATGCCATGTCATAATCATCCATTTGCTCAAGAATACAAGTTTCGGTCCTTCAATGAAAGGGTAAAAGAGGGAGACCCAGGGTATTCATGGGGTGAAGCTTTGGGTTTGGAAATGAGGGAAGCAGATGAAGACAAAATTGAGTCCTAAGAGTAGAGGGAAGTGGGTTGATGACTTGAAGACGTGGCATATTGTTCTCCATCTCCAATCGCTGGTTTGACTTAATTCTGAGGAATACCAGATGGTGAGGATCAGCTGAGGGTGCTGATGTGTGTCAAACTCCAAGAAAGAGATCTCCGGAACATTTGGCCTTAACCAAAAATCAACACATCTGAATTGAGGAGATTCGCTCTAACCAGTTCACTGGGCATTAACTTGGCCATAGGGTGCTTCAACACAGCCCACATGGGAGGTGCCCAGGAGAGCTGCACTCACCTCATGAATGAGTCTTTTTTAAGCCACAAAGAACTGAGTTCTGGGACTTGATTTACTTCATATTATTGGCAGAAATTCCATGTTGTAGGATGAGCAGAAACTGATCTCTATGTTAGAGAGAAACAAAATTGGAAGAGCAAGTTGGAAACTGTGTAGACTTTCTGGCTTCTGTTTTCACCATCTTTTCCCATAAACATTGTTCTAAATTAAACAGCCAAGAGGCATGGAACAGTGTGTCACATGTTGCTGAGCCATCCACAGCAAGGAGCCTGATTTAACTTCTGGAAATCTCACATGATTACAAAATTGAACACCCGTTGAGCTCCCCAGGGACAATAATCCAGACAGAATAACTGGAATTTCTACTTTTTCCTATTAGGCCACACCTAAACCAACCCCAGCCACAAGCCGAATTTGCCCCATGTTGCTTGCATTAGTCCCTGGGTCTCCAGAAGTGCTCAGTCTTTCAGACGTGCATCACACAGAGTGCTTGGTCCACAGAAGAGATCTACCTATGAAGTGGAAATTCGTGGTCTATTAAATTGCAGGGTGCATAGGGAATTGATTGCATCAGCATATTACAAGAGTCTCATCTATGACTTTAGTATGTCTGCATTGCTCTGGCCATTTTTACCATCCTTTGTACTTGCTAGCTCAAGCTGAACTCCTAGCTAGGCCCTCTCAGAACGCTTAATTCTAAGTCCTGGGATTTCCCTGGAGTTGATTCATGTTCTACTTAATATGGGGCGGGGGGACTGGGAACTTCTTCCTATGAGTTCTCTATCACCCTGGGTGAAGACTTCTCCCTAAGGTTAATAGGATGTGAATCAGAACCGGGTAAATCCCACTGGATCAGAATAAGCTTTTCTGTACACATTTTCTGAACATATTACTTTTTAAACCTCATGAAGATACCAAAATGTAACTTTTAACAACATTTTCAGGAATGAAGCTCAGTTTGGAATAGGGAAAGAGCAAATACAACGTCAACATGAGGGAAAGCATTATTAAGAAGTCTCATAGGTTTAGCCAACTGAAAAAGAATTCATGACTTCGCTTCTCTCATTAAGCAAAGAATCCAACATCTAAACTTTCAGAAGATGTTGCAAAATTCTTCTTGTCAGCCCCACCTGTCTTTATGCATAAGAATCTATATTTAGTAGGGTGCATTTCTTGCCCATTTTCCCATTTAAGGGTTGACTACTGACTTTCCTCAACCAGTGAGAGGTCCTAGCACTTTTTGCTTTTAGGCAGCCTCTTTGAATGTCCTAGCAGTGCTGATCAAGCTTTGGTGAACCTTTATGGGCATTTTGCTTAAATGCGGGTTCTGATTCAGTAGTCCCGCATGTGAGAGCCTGCACTTCTCACAGTCAGTGCTAGATTCACAGAACACGTTTCATTTAGGAAGGCTCTAGATTGATCTTGGTGTTAAGAAGTCACAGCAAGCTGTAGCATTAAGAGTGCCCACAGACATATGTATAAACTTAGGGAGTGCAGGGGTAGGATACACAGTCGCATAATGAAAAGTTTCATGGAGCTGCACCCACAGAAGAAGAATAGAATGTTGTTAAAATTGTGAGGTCTGGAATCTGACAAACTTCATTTCAAACTACCAGTGCCATCACTTGCATCCTGTAACCTTAGAAAAGTCACAATCTAACACTAAGTTTTATTCTTTCAGCAGTTAGGTTACCGAAGGTAGATCGAACCTGTGATATTGTGATAGTGGCATTTTTTCAATTTGGAAATGGTCAACTACAGGCAATTTCTTACCATTTTACCTAATAGTACCACTTCCTCAAGTAGTTGTGAGCATTAAAACAGACAGTACATATGATTAACATGACAAAGTGACAGGTACAGAATAAGAGCACAATGAATTCCAGTGTGTACTTAGCTCTGCATCACAGGAAGCAAGTAGATATTTTTGACCTTTAACAACTAAAGACTTCTTGGCTTTTTTTTTCCTTTTTTTCTTTTTTCCCTATCAATATAACAAAGAAGCTAAAAGTCACGGCTCTGGAGAGAAACTGCTTGAATTCTAATCTACCAAGTACCAGCTGTTTAACCTTTGGAAAGTCACTTAACCCCTGTGCCTCAGTTTTCCCATCTTTAAAATGGGGACATGACAGTATATATCTCATGGGCTTCTGTATCATTAAATAAGCTAATATTAACAAACTGATTACAGCAGTATTTGAAACATACTAAATGCTGTACAAATGGATAGATGGATGTATAGACAGGTAAAAAGAAAGGCTACCATCTATCTGACTTCTTTTTCCAAAATAAATTGTTGAGAATTGCTTAAATCTAACACAAGAATTGTTATTAACCAATAAAACAGATTAACAATCAGTAAAACAGGTCAGTAAACGTTTAATATTTTTCCTCTTTTCCTGGAAAGTTTTAACACTGGTTTAAAAAAAATCTATAATAAAAAATAATTTGAAATCTGGAAGAGACCTTAGAGGCAATCTATTGGGAAATTAAGTACAAATTGTCTAATTTCCTTAAGTATCAAGTTTGACAGTTGATGTCTCGGGCATTTGGCTTTAACACTTCTTGCTTTATTTTCATTGTAAAGGAACATCCTCATTCTTTCAAACACATGTTTTGTATTATTTCAAGTTTTTAGAGGAATTTTTGTGAAACACAAATAAGTCAAAAATTCATGTTATTTTCAAATACGAATTCCATCGTGGAACCAATGTAGCTCAGAGTGCTTGAAATATCAACAGTGTTTGGGAAGGATGAGGCTAATGAATGCACAGGTTAATGGTTAGAGAAGTTCCATTTTGGTGATTTTAATCTTGAAAATGAGCTACAAGGGCAACCTGAGACCTAAGTGGATGATGATGAGCCAAAAGCTGTAATAGAAATGGATCCCTCTCAATTGAGGCATGAAGTTACTAACGATATTGGACCGTCTGAAGCAAAGGGGTGAGGTAAAGAAGCTGGATCGATGGTTCCACATGAATTAGTAGTTAAATCCCCTCATTTTCCAGTTAAGAGATTTGATACACAGGAAAATGAAGTTTCTTCAAATATACACTGACCTGGCAGTAGGGGGAGTCCGTGGAACCACCCGGAAGCCTCTCATCACTCCTTTAGCTTCACACACCACTTCCCCATCCAGCAAAACTCTAACCAGTTAGTACCAAGTGACAGAGTGAACCGGCCTAAATTGTATTCTTTTTCTCTACTTCTAATCACCTCTCATGGAAACAAAAGATTAACCAGTTACAGCCTTTAAAATATATCTCCTATGGTAGTGTTTCAGTTGCCCATACAATTTGTACTCATGGACCCAGAGGTGGTTCTGAGCTCCTGAGGGAATGCCTCAGGACCTGAGGACTGATTGCAGGCAGGTTTAAGGAACGTATTTGCTGTAATCGTACCAAAGAGACCTTTTGGACTGGAGCCAGTGTTGAAATTGCAAGAGACAGTCCCAGCTGTTAAGACATAGGTCAGAACTATGAACTCCTCTTAAATATTTTGTAACATACAATGTGGCTCGGAGAAAAGTAACACAGAAAGCACAACTGATAGAATGCAAGAGTTAAAACTCAGGAGAAACGTTACACTTGGCTTGCTAGATAGCTTGAGTTGATTGCGTTCTAAATAGTAGCATCAGTGATTCAAGTCCATAAGACTGGAACAAAACAGGGGGCCCTGGAACTACCGATTCTCCAAATGAAATACAGCTCACAAAATTATATCAAAACACATCCCAGTCTTACTTGTTTTAGTGCTTGAGGCTTTATCCAGTACTTACACTATGTTTTGGTAGAAAATGACTATGTTAATTGAGTCAAATACAGATACTGGAACAGAAAAAAACATAGCTTAAAGAGCTAACATGTCTTTCTTTCTCACCTAGCAGAGCAGAGCATGACCAGCTGCACGGAGAAGGGGGAACTGCAGCCCCTAGCTGGAAAATCACTTTCCAGTCCCAATTCTCATCATTTCAAGAAGAAAAAAGTCAGGTTTGGGACAACAGCTAATAGTCTCCATCATATCCACAAATAGGATTTAATAAAATAGCACTTTAGTGTAATATACTGAGAATGTTTTACTGATCTGAAAGATAAGCATTAACATATCTTAAAATTGCTATCTTCTGAGTTTATAAATTGGTTTATGTCCAGTGTAATGACCTTGCATCTAGTAAAATGAATTTTTCCAAAATGTACCATTCCACCACCATCAAAAGTGTTTTTTAATGGATAATTTCAACTCACGTCTTTCTTCATTTGTTTATCACATCCTATGATATTTATCCATACAAGTGCTCCAGCATTTCACTCTATGTCCATGACTTGTCCTCACTTCTAATAGACTATAAATGTTTTAAAGATACTCTAATATCCATCGTACTTAGCACATGCAAATCTCAGAAAGTACAGCAGTTCCCCCGACCCTCAAGAAATACATTCTACGAGCCTCAGTAGACAAATAGTGCCAAACCTTATACATACTATATCCTATGTTTTTTTCCTATACATACCTACCTATGATAAGGCTTAATTTATAAATTCAACCCAGTATTCTTTGTGCTTTGGGGCCATTATAAAGTAAAATAAGAGTGACTTTAATACAAGCACCAGGAGACCACTCTAGTTGAGCTGATAAATGAGATGGCGACTAAGTAACCAATGGGCAGGTAGCATCTACCATGTGGATATGCTAGAGAAAGGGAGGGAGGCTTCTCTTTCTGGGAAGGATAACGCCCTTTCCAGACAGGATAAAGCACATGCTCAGAAAGTAGCAGAATTTAAAATTTAAGGATTATTTCTGAAATGTTTCATTTAATCTTTTTTGGACTGTAGGTTACTAAAACAACAGAAAGCAAAATCAGAGGTTAGAGGGCACTATTGTAAATGGACCAGAATCAGACAGCCAGTAGTGGGCAGCTGTGTTGAATACAACGTTGCATCACTCTAAAGCCCATCCTCTTTGTATGACACTGTGCTAGTCCCCCTGGCGTCTACTGAGTAATGATCAGCATCTGCATGTAAGGGTGCTGCCTGATTCCAGGAAAAGAACCTCCCATGGGAGCAATTGGAACAATCAGCAGTGCTCACGCAGGCCTAGGAATAATATAATTTGTGGGACTTCAGGTCAAGTATACTTATAAAGTTGCTATCACTGTCCTGGGAAAAAATTAACCCTGGACTGCTCTGATTCTGCCTTACAAAGCTTAAATTCAAGCTTTGAGAGAAGAAAACTTTTCTGTTATCTATGTACCAGAACAAATATGATACAAAATATTTGATTTTGTATTGATCACAAGAATATTTGTACAAAAATATCCAACTTCTAACAAGGGCAAAATCCATTATCTCACATCTAATCAAAAATTATCAGGAACAAAGAAAGAAAATAAACACTTCCCATAATAGGAGAAAATCAATCAATAGCAACAATACAAACATGAGAGAGCAGACAGAAATAGTAGGAAGGATGTTAAGTGGTCAATATAACTGTATCGCGTGTGCTTAATAAGATAGAAAAACATTGAGCATATTAGATAAAAATAAGGCATAGACATAATCCTGAGTAAGACTCCTACAGATCCAAAGTGCAACACCTGAAATCAAAATGACATGAAGTGACATTAATAGCATATTAATTACCTCTGCAGGAGGAAAACTTGGTGAACTTAAGCATATAGCAATAGAAATAATCTAAATGGAAACACATGTTCAGAAATAGCGGGGGAAATGCACAGGGAACCAGGGAGCTGTGAGACAACTTCAGGTCCTCACATATACATGTAATTAGTGTTCCCAGAGAAGGGAGGGCGGAAAAAACATTTAAAGAAATAATGGCCAAACATTATTGGTTTTGACTATAAACCCTATAAACCCACAGATTCAAGTTCAACAAACCCCAAGCACAAGAAGCATGATGAGAATTGCGTTCAGGCACATCATGATTGGGTTGTTTAGGAAGTTTAAAGAAATGTATGCAATGGGTGTTGCCTGTGGCTCAAAGGAGTAGGGTGCTGGCCCCATATACTGGGGGTGGTGGGTTCAAACCCGGCCCCGGCCAAAACTGCAAAAAAAAAAAAAGAAAGAAAGAGAAGAAAAGAAATTTATGCAATGCTGAAGAGAACATTTTAAAATCAGCCAAAGGGAAAAAAAAAGATACCATGTGTTCATCATTTATCATAGCACGGCAGAAGAATTCTTTCTGGAAATAATACAAGCCATTAGACCATAAGGCAAGATCTTCAAAGTACTACAAGGAACTTTATAGACCTAGTGAAATATCTTCAAAAATTGAAGGCAGAAAAGCACTTTTTTCCAGAAGTGCAATGGCTAAAAGAATTCATTACTAACACACCTGAACTACCAAAAATATTAAAGAAATCTCTCAAGCAAAAGGAAAATGATTACCAGATGGAAATACCACAAAGGAATAGAGGGCATAAAAATTAGTGACTACAGGGTAAATATAAGGGAAAATTTTCTAATAAAAATAATCTTTTTAGAAGATAATTGACTGTTTAAGCAAAACATGTGGGGTTTATAAGATATGCACAAATAAAACAGGACAGCGATTCTACAGAGGCCGAGAGAGGGGTGACAGTTGTGCACTTTGTCCCCTATGACATGGGAAGTGCTGCAATTTTCCTTGATGGTGGACGGTGATGATCTAGAGATAAGTACTGACTATGAACTCCAAAGCAGCCACACAAAACAGATCTATAGTTAATAAGCAAATAAAAGGATAAAACGTAATCTTAAAACAAATACTGAATTTATTCAAAAGAAGACAGAGAAGGCCAGGTGTGGCAGCTCACTCCTGTAATCCTAGCACTCTGGGAGACCAAGGTGGGTGATCATCCGGGCTCAAGAGTTCAAGACCAGCCTGAGCTAGAGTGAGACCCTTATCTCTAAAAATAGCTGGAAGTGGCTCGGCGCCTATAGCTCAACCGGCTAAGGCGCCAGCCACATACACCTAAGGTGGCGGGTTTGAATCCCCAGCCCAGACCCGCCAAACAACAATGACGGCTGCAACCAAAAAATAGCCGGGCGTTGTGGCGGGCGCCTGTGGTCC
>CAUYTI010001530.1:0-10434 GCA_963575145.1 Galago senegalensis
AGATCTGGGCACAGACAGGACAGGCCAAGCCTGCCATAGGAAATGCATTAGAGCACTGCCCTCTGCCTGGCTATGACTCCCAAGAAGAATCTGGAAACACTGTTGACACCACCATTACAAGAGCTGAACCAAGCAGAACCATTGTGGCTAAGGTGGTACAGACCCCTTCCAGTGCTGGAAAGTCCCAAGCATCTATGGCAGTTCAGACAGGAGAAAGGACCAGTCATTTGCTCCCCTGGGTTTCTTTAGACATAGTTTAAAGAATGTCAGATCCACGAGGACAAGACACTTGCCTGATTTACCCCAGTTTCTACCTGCCGAACAGGTGCTCAATGTGTACTGCTCTGAACCGGGGCTGTTAATGCACGGGGGCCACTGACACCAAAGGATTTGCTGAGTAATTGCTAAAATGTTACCAATTCAATTTGAAATAAAGTCACCTGGCTTTTCTGGAGCTTTCTTTATTTCTAGGGAGCCTAGAGCTCGCCACCCTAGTTGGGTACAGAGGGAGTCCTCGCATAGAGATGTGTCTAGGTTCTAGACACGTTCTAGACTCTAGAATGTAAGAAGGGAAGCGACGTTTGTCTCCAAACCACTCTTGCCAGGGAGAAAGAGGCGAGAAGGATTTCCTTTTAAAGAATTGATGTACTCTTTGAGCTCTGGAAGAAAGAAAGAAACCTCAATGTGTATTAGGTGAGGTTTTGTTTGGAAGATGGATTTTATCACTACATTTTTCAAGTCTGCTACCACCCCATTCTCCTTCCCTGGCCTAGAAGGTTTGGGGTGGAAGTATCTGTAAGATTTTAACCAAAAACACTCTTAACTGTCTTCCTTTCTTTGACAGAGTCACCAAGTGGTCTTGGACAAAAAAACAAATTGAAAGTATGGGTTATGCACTCATGATATTTATCAACATCATTGTCATTCTTAAATTAGCAACTTCCAGTGCTTGAAAGGGGGTGTTTGGAGCCCTTACCCATGTAATCTTATTTAATCCTCACAACAACCAGAGACGAAGATATTATTATTGCCATTTTTCAGATGGGAAAACTGAGGCTCAGAGAGGTTAAGTGGCCTGTCTAATTAGAAAGTGCGGGTAAGAGGTACAGGCAAAATTTGTATTTGGCGAGGTAAGAGTTCAGGCTTTGCCATGAGATGGGCCTAAGTCTCACTGTTGGTGCCCACACAGGTATCAAGAGATGGGGGGGCGGCTGTGCTCTCTCCTTCCACATCAGATACAGCTGGAAGTTTGATGACTCCAGAAAATCCAGTGTGGAAAAGGGCAGGAGTAAGAGGAATTTGCGGAGGGCTTCCTGGAGGAGAGGACGTTTGGGCAGAGAGGAGGAGGGGCAGACATTTCTGGGGGCAGAAGTGGCCTGAGAAAGGATTCCAAGGCAGGTGGCTTGAGAGGATGAGCCTGCCTCCCATCTTCCTCGGCCCTGTTAACTATGAATGAAGCTGTATGAGAGGCGTGTTCTCCATGTAAGGAAAGTGCTATGAAGAAAAGGCATTTCCCGTGTCAGAATCACGATGCTCAGTGGGAGTGTCAGGCACCAAGTTTCTCTTTTCGTGACTTTTCCCTCTCCCTAGGCGCCTCAGCTGTTATGTTTCATGGCACCCTGATGTGGCAGAAAGAATCTTCTTTTGGAGTTCTCAAATGTGGGTTTTAGTCCTCACTGCTAGATTTTGCTGCTATGTGACCTTGGGCTTCCCCAGGGACTCACTGTGCTTCCTAAGTCTCACCTGGCACACGAGGGGGTTGCACTGGGTGATTTCTGTGGGCACTTGTAGCTCTCCAGTGCTCCAGTGTATGATCTAATCACGATGACACACAGTCAGCAATGGCGAAATCCCTGACACATCTCCAGTCGGAATTGCATCTTTATGAGTGGAAAAATTGTTTCCTGCCCCTCAGGACATTCTGATTTAACTAGGACACACCTGACCCTGGCCTGCTCACAGACACAGAGAATTTGCTGTGTGGCTTGAGGCTTCTGCCTGCCCTGCTGTCCCCAACTTCCCACCCCTGTGGGTGGCAGTGGCCATGAAGTACCTGAAGGCAGCATTCTGGGACATGCCCAGGACTCCCCTGTATGCTGGCTTTCTCTCCTCTGCAGTGATTTGGACCCATAGTCAGGGTGGCTTCTGCTCAGCTCCGCAGATTCACCGAGGGGGAGGAATTGGGCTGGGAGGCAGGGATGGAAGGCTGTGTGGGTGGGGGAAGGAGCCCTCCATGACTCACTCAGCCGTCTGTTCCAGCTGGAGAGATTCAGGGAGGGGGCATAGCACTGTCTCATGCAGCAGTGAGGGACCAACCATGAAGTGGCATTGATCTGCCCTCCCCAGGCACATACAGGGAGGAGTGGGCACAGAAGAGAGCTGGGAGACAGGAGAGTAGTGGGGCTGGAGGCACAGCTCTCCCCTGCACTCCTGAGTCAGAAAGAGCCTCAGTGAGCGCTCAGACTAAGGCACTCGTGATCTTATCCCATCCTCGCCATACCAAGGAGGAGGTGCCATCATTCTTAGTTTATGGATGATAAAGCTGAGGCACAGAGAGGTTGGGCAACTTTGTGAAGTCACACAGCAGTGTTGAAAAGGGGCAGGATTTGACTTTGGAGCCTATGGGCTTAATTACTATATTGGTGGTTCTCAGTCTTTTTTTTTTTTTGAGACAGAGTCTCACTATGTTGCCCTTGGTAGAGTGCTGTGACATCACAGCTCACAGCAACCTCAAACTCTTAGGCTTAAGGGATTCTCTTGCCTCATCCTCCACAAGTAGCTGGGACGACAGGTGCCTGCCACAACGCCCGATTATTTTTTTGTTGTTGTTGTCATTGTTGTTTAGCAGGCCCAGGCCGGGTTTGAAGCCGCCAGCCTCGTTGTATGTGGCCAGTGCCGTAACCACTGTTCTACAGGTGCCAAGCTGGTTCTCAGTCTTAAACCTACATCAGAGCCACCTGGGTGGGCTGTACCCCACCCCAGAATTAACTATTCTGGATGGGTTTGAGGATGTATGTTTCTAGTAAGTTTCCAGGTGATGCTGAAGCTGTGGTCCAAGGATCACACTTTTCTATTACTGTACTTACTTACCTTCCCGTCCCAGTGTCCAGTCTGAAGAAGAGGACTGAGTCTCCTACCAGCTCTCTTTAGGTGATCAGTTAGCCCAGGACTGCCATCCTTCTAGTCATCCATAATTATGGCCAACTTCATTTATGAAAGAGCAATAGCAGTTTAATGAACTTTCCTGCTGCTACTGGGTTTCTATCACTTGTCTCTTCTTATTTATGACAATTTGCTGTTGTTTGTTTTGATGGTTCCTCGATGCAAAGAGGTCCTTGACTTTTAGAGATTTACTTCACATTATGCTCATTATCATAAAAAACCTGCAATGGCTTATTTAATGTCTGCCTTGAATTTCACTTGATTGGATACCATGGCCTCCAACTTGGCGTCACTTCTCTGACTTGACTTTTGCCTGGCATATTCTGGTCCATTCTTAAACAATATTCTAGGCAAATGGAATCAGAAGAAAGCAGGGGGTGCAATCTTATTTGGAGGTACAGTTGGATTTCAACCAACAAAAATAAGGAAAGATGATGATGGGCACTATATACTAGTCAAGGGAGCAATACAACATGAAGAGATTTCGATTCTAAACATCTGGCTCGGCGCTTGTGGCTCAAGTGGTTAAGGCACCAGCCACATACACCTAAGGTGGCAAGTTCAAATCCAGCCCAGCCCGCCAAACAACAATGACGGCTGCAACCAAAAAATAGCCGGGCGTTGTGGCGGGCGCCTGTGGTCCCAGCTACTTGGGAGGCAGAGGCAGGAGACTCGCTTGAGCCCAGGAGTTGGAGGTTGCTGTGAGCTGTGATGCCAGAGCACTCTACCCAGGGGGACAGCTTGAGGCTCTGTCTCAAAAAAAAAAAAAATTTTTTTTCAATATTTAAAAGTAATGAAATTGTTTTTCTCTAGGTAAGCATTTGAACCTGGGAGTTAGGATTGCATCATCTCTATTGCTCTACCCACAACTGAATTTTACGATAATCTTAAACTTATTTGTTCTTTGAATAGGATTCACTGGCAAAATTTGCTGGCAGAAAACTGAAAGACTGTGGAGAAGATCTTCTTGTAGAGATATCTGAAGTGTTGTTTAATGAATTGGCCTTCTTTAAGCTCATGCAAGATTTGGATAATAATAGTTTATCTGTTAAACAGAGATGCAAAAGGAAAATAGAAGCAGCTGGAGTGATACAGTCTTATGCTAAAGAGGTAAGGAAATAATATTCATTTTGATTTTAGGATAATTAGTATATACATATAGTTCTCGATCATATTCATACTAATATAGTTATTAATAACTACAAACATGTTTTACCTCAGTAAAAGTAGATATGTTTAGTAATCAGTCAGATTGTAAATCAGTATATATGCTAGCTGCATTTCGAATTTCAGGAATAACAGCAGTGGCTAAAGATCAGGAATACAGACTGGAATTGATGCTAAATGTACATTGTCAGATAGCCAGTTTACATCATTGCCCCTTATTTGGGTCCCCAAAGAAGAGAAGAGGACTGAATCCAGTCCTTGGACAGTCCCCTGCCATATATGTTCTCTGAGAATATAGAATAGGATTGATGCAGAGGTCACTCCCAGCCAATACACAGTCTTGTTTTTAGTTCAGGGCTTTGGTTTCACATCCCTGTAGTTTGTTGTACCTTGTCAGAGTAGTCTTGATCACATGGGAAATTGGTGAGTTTGTTTCCTCTAAACTTGACGTGAACCAGGAGGCCTTTCCTATAGATTTACACCCTTTTCTTGCCCTCTTTTATGAGATGGAAAGCAGACTAGACCCAAACAGAAGAAGGTAGGGGCCCTTCTTCCTTAGAATCTAATGCAGACAAAGTCAAGCTATCTATTAAACACCATGAAGTTTATATTCTAGATACAAGTAGATTAATTTCAGATAATTTTAGCCTTTGCTAAGAGCTTAAAGAAAATAAAACATCATAATACCATAATAAATGATTGGAAAATAATACAAAATTTCATAATATTATAATCAGAAAGCTGTTTCCTCTCAATCTAATTTAAGTAGACAATCTCATGAGTCTCTCTGAGGCGGTGAAACATGAGCTAACACCTGAAGGATAGGGAGTTCATAATGAAGATAAAGGGGAAGAGCCCTTCCATTCACAGAAAACTTAAGTGTAAAGATTCTAAGGTAGGAGTGGTTTGGAGAACAGAGAGAAAGCCAGGGAGGCAAGAACACGTTGTATGCTAAGAGTGATGAGTTAACAGAGGTGGGTAAAGTCTAATTATGGGGCCTTAGAAACTATGGGAAGGGCCTTTTATCATAAGTATGATGGAAACCCATGAGAATGTTTGAAATAGGAATGTCATAATCTCATGTACAGTTTAAAAGATTTGTCTGGATACCATATTGAACAGAGATTGTGGATGAGTAGAGATGGAAGCATGGAGACCAGTTGAAAGGCTGTTGGAGTAGATGTCTTAGATTTGTAAGCAGCACTGATGTCACTAGTGTAATTGAGACTATAAGGCATTGTAGTAGTTTTTATGTGGATGATGATAATAAGCAAAGGCTGGTTCCTGATTTTCTAGCTTATGCACCCTGGGTGAAATACAATTTGCTGAGATTGGGAAGACTGAGGGAGGATAGGGTTTGGAGAGAAGGAAATGAAGATTTTTCCTCTTAGATATGCAAAGAGTAGTCAGGTCTGCTTGTTGCTTTCTGTTTTGTTAATTTGAAATATTTAAATAAAAGAGTAGAATTTAAGTTGAATTTTTAAGAAAGCATTTAGTTGTTTGGATAATGATAAAAAAAATGCATCATTTTTTAAAGTTTACTGAATAAGTATATTGCTAAATTCTGTTTAATTGGTTTACTTTATAGGCCAAAAGGATACTTGAAGATCATAGCTCACCTACTGGAGAGATGGATGATGAAGACAAAGTATGTGCTAATTAATTTTTGCCTTAAAAATAATGTTTTTGGGCTCAGCACCTGTAGCTCAGGCAACTAAGGCGCCAGCCACATACACCAGAACTGGCAGGTTTGAATCCAAAAAAAATAGTTGGGTGTTGTGGGCACCTGTAGTCCCAGTTACTTGGGAGACTGAGTTAAGAGAATTGCTTAAGCCCAAGAGTTAGAAGTTTCTGTGTGCTATGATATCATGGCACTCTATCCAGGGCAACAGCTTGAGACTCTGTCTCAAAATAAATAAATAAATAAAAATAATGTTTTTGAAACAATAGTAAATAATTTTAGTAGCTTTAATGTTTTAGAGCAGCAGAGTATATCATCAAATGTTTACTGTCTGAGAAACCTTTTTCTTTTAAAAACAAAACTAGATGTCAGAGTTGTTTTTTTAATATTTTTTCTTAGATAATTATTACTGATTTTTATGATAAACTTATGATATACCTTTTAAAAATGTACTCTCAGGAATTAATTACTCAAATTTACTTGTGACTAGGACAAGGATGAGACTGAAACAGTTAAGCAGACTCAAACATCTGAGGTGTATGACGGCAAAGGTCCCAAAAATACAAGATCTGATATTTCTGATCAAGAGGAAGATGAGGAAAGTGAAGGATGCCCGGTATCTATTAGTGAGTAAAAGGCTCTCTACTGTGTTCATACATTGGTTCTCTATAGATCACTTATTGAAACAGTTGGTGGAATATAACAAAGATAGAATTAAGAGTCAATGAACTCTGATTTTGGGTTTCATTGTGACTCTCACTAAATTATCTGACTTTTCTGGACCATAGTTTTCTTATACTTAACTTGTTTTGAGGATTTCAAATATTGTATTTGAAAACACTTGTATTGTAAACACTTGTCTTGTGCAAAAATAAAACAAATAGTAGCCAGTGTGAAATTTACTACAAATCTAATTCACTTAGATTTGTCTAAAGCTGAAACTCAGGCTTTAACTAATTATGGAAGTGGAGAAGATGAGAATGAGGATGAAGAAATGGAAGAATTTGAAGAGGGACCTGTAGATGTCCAGACTTCACTTCAGGCTAACACTGAAACTACAGAAGAAAATGAACATGACAATCAGGTATCCATTGTGGACCAACATATCTTCCACCAGTCTTTATTTTAACTACTGAGAGCAGATCCTCTGAGAAATGTTAAAATTTCCGTCTCCCCCATTTCATTTTCATGAGTACAAATCTTATCAATATGCTTATTAAAATCTGAAACACAAGTTCATTTTTATGTTCATTAATATTTAAAAGGATTTCTACTCATACATGGAAATAGTATGTAACAAAAATAAAATTATTACATTTCTTACCTCCGCCTTATCTTGTCTGCTTCGCAGGCAACCCTTTATACAGTTTTTTCTGTTTACTTATGTTTCTGTTTACAAATGTGTATATGTCTTTGGACTAAATCTCTATTTAGCCAGATATTTAGATATTTAACCAAACTGTAAATATTATTGGCTGCTAAACCAAGTACATATTGTTTATTACCTAGCCTTATTTTTCTCTTGAAATTAATCATTGTCTCTTTTTTTATCTACGTAATTGTCCTTGAACATATACCCAGGTCTTGTTATAGCCTCTAAAAGCTGACTGTTCTTTAGACTTGCTAAACAGCTGTTAGCCTGGGAATCCCCTTGTCATTTTTCTTTGTGTTCCTGGAATCTCCTTTGTGTCTTTGTCTTCCGTGGTTTCTTGCCTTAACTTTAGTGGAGCACATCTTCCAGTAATTCACTGAGAAAGAGTGCAAAAACAGATTTTGAGACTTTCTGAGAAAATCTTAATACTTCCGTGTCAAAAATACTTTCCTCAGATCGTTGAATTCACTGTATCTTCATCTCGTTTCTGGTAATGTTATTGAGGAGTCAGATGCATGCCTTTCTTAGTTCTCATTCTTCCTTAGTCACAGTTGTGCTTTCTAGTTTCATTTACTTGCAGGCAACTGCAGTCTGAAAATATTAAATGGAAAATTCCAGAAATAAAAAATTTAGCAAATTTAAATTGAGTGCCATTTGGAATAGCATGATGAAATTTTCAGCCAAACCCACTCTGTCCTGCCTGAGATAGAACTCATCCCATTGTCCAGCTTGTTTGTACTAGATACCCTACCCACCAGGAACCACTGCATAGCTGTTGAGGTTAACAGATCAGTTTTCACAGAATCACAGTAATAATGACCACAGAGTGCGAGAGGAATGATGCTGGCATATTGTTAAAATTGCTCTATTTTATTATTAGTTGTTGTTGTTAATCTTTTACTGTACCTAATTTAATAAGTTAAACTTTCGCATAGGTGCGTATGTATAGGGAGGAACACGTGTGTAGAGTTTGGTATTATCCATGGTTTCAGGCTCACTGGTGATCCTAGAACGTATCTCCTGTGGATAAGAGGGGACTGTGGTACGTCTTATTTTTCCTTCCTGCTCTAGAAGTTTTTACCCCCTCCAATGATAGACATTGTTGGGGTCTTTTTTCTCATTCTCTGTAGTGGATTATCAGTAGTTTTTAAAAATCTGGATTGTGTCCTTCAGCTTGGCAAATTTTCATTGTTTCTTCCTCACCATTTCTCTATTCTCTTGGAATTAATACTGTCAGACATTATCAGCCCTTATGCATTGGGGCGACTTTTTCCTTTCTTCATTTTATTGTTCTTCGCCTTATCTGTTTGTTTTACTTTTTGGGAGACTTTTGTGACCTTAACACCTATATGAATTATTTTTTAATTTAGCTCTTATATTTTGAATTTCTTTTTTTAAAATATATTTTTAATTTCTAAACTTTTTTTTATTGTTCTCATTTTTATAGTGCCCTGTTATTTTATGGAAGCAGTTACCTTCTTTTATCTATCTAGAGCAATGGCCTGTTAGGACAGGCTGCACAGCAGGAGGTGAGCAGTGGCTGGGCAGTGGAAGTTCCACCTGTGTTTACAGCTGCTCCCATTGCTCACGTCACCTCCTGAGCTCTGCCTCCTGTCAGATCAGCGCCAACATTAGATTCTCATAGGGGCCCAAACCCTACTCTAAACTACACAATGTGAGGGATCTAGGGTGTGAACTCCTGAGGAGAACCTAGGCCTGAGGATCTGAGGTAAATGTAATATGCTTAAATTATCCCCAAACCATCCTCTCCACTCCATCCCAACCTCAGTCCCATCCGTGGAAAAATTGTATTCCATGAAACCAGTCCTTGGTTCTAAAAATGTTAGGGACTGCTGATGTAGAGGCTTTCTTCAAATGTCTGTGGAACTTTGGTGGTTTATATGGTAAAGAATGATATACCAAAGAGTTGGGTTTCTTGGGCTTCACTTCAGTTGGGGAGAGAGAGTCAGCATTTTCACAGAAATTGCCAAATGTTAGTATCTATTTATCTTTCCTTTGGGGTGGTTTAGGTTCTCCAGAGAAGGATCATCCAGGTGTCTCCTGCCTGGTGTATATAAGCTTGGCTTCTGATACTCTAGAATTAGATGTGAGAGTGGGGTGAAATCCCACCATTATACAGGGTTGCACTAAGTCTTCTGTTATATGACACTTCATTCATGCTTTCTATACCCCATCCCCTGGTCCTAGTGGCCCTCAGTTCTGAGGCTCCCTAATTCAATTCTCAAAAATATAATCTCCCACTTTCAATTGAAGTTTGAGCAGGGAACCTAGATGTCCACATTTTTCCTAAATAGTTTTAAACAACTACTAACACACCCTTTTATCACCAGCCCTTGCCCTACCACCGTCCTCTTTCCTTTCTTGATCTAGTACTGCCAATTATGAGGTGAATCACAGTTTTTGTTCCATTCCCTTGCTGAAGGCATTTAGTTCTTTAGTTTTATTTCTTCTCCTCTTGCTTAGTTCCTTTCTCATTCACTTAATGTCTACATATATATGAGTGTCTTTTAGTTTCATTTAAGATAATCTGAAAAAGACCGTGTTACCCAGTTTTCCATATTGTTTTGAGGTTATTTAAGAAAAAAAGGAAATTTTTTATTTACTCACCTTGAAATTGCCACCAAAGCCACCTTCTTGAAACGCTTTTAAAAGATACTTTTAAATTCTCCTAGAGCTGGGCATGGTGGTTCATGCCTACAATCCCAGCATTTTGGGAGGCCAAGGAGGGAGGATCATTTGAAGCCAGGAGTCCAAGACCTGCCTGGGCAATATAGTGAGATCTTGTCTCTACCAAAAGAAAAAAATTTTTCCTTATATGAAAGTCTCTGGTTTTACAGAGGTCTCACACACTAGTAACTGTCTCTTTATAAAACAACCACATATTTTAGACCCTGCTATTAAAAAATCTTTTTACTTCTAGGTTCTACCACATGACTTTGAAAAAACAGCAGAAAGCAAAAATGTCCCATTTGAACAAGAACTCACTAGTAAAGGTAAATTTAAATAAGGGCTTAATTTTAAGATTATTTAA
>CAUYTI010001532.1:0-11134 GCA_963575145.1 Galago senegalensis
AGGTTCAAATCCTCAGCCCGGACCCGCCAAACAACAATGACGGCTGCAACCAAAAAAAAAAAAAATAGCCGGGCGTTGTGGTGGGCGCCTGTGGTCCCAGCTACCTGGGAGGCGGAGGCAAGAGACTCGCTTGAGCCCAGGCGTTGGAGGTTGCTGTGAGCTGTAATGCCACGGCACTCTACCCAGGGGGACAGCTTGAGGCTCTGTCTCAAAAAAAAAAAAAAAAAAAGAATTCAGAAACATAATAAGCTCTCCAACTATACAGGAGGTGAGGAAGAATGAAAAAGGAGAGAAGGAAAGAGGGAAAATAAAGCAGAGAGAGAAAGGACCTCCTCCTGCTATAACTTTTATCTAAAACTGCAATTTGAAAAAATTACATCCCATATAGATTTCAAGAAGCAACAATCAAAACAGTAGAAAAGGTAATTTAGGCTTCATGTGCTCTGGATTTTAGTTGCCACTTGGAATCTACTCTTAACACATTGTTGACTGACTGGCAATTTTATGCAGAAACTATCCATGTTACCGGGTAACTGGTGACCAATCAGCAATGTGTTAAAATATTACATTAAATGTATAATTCATTAAGATAATGAATTACTTATCTAATTCAATGTTCACAACTCAATTATTTTAAAATAATACATTGTTTTTATGACTATTTAGGTCTAGAGTATGTCATTATATTCTTTCATGGTTTAGAAATGCAAAGTCTATATAATAGAAGGATATCCTGTTATTCTGAGAACAATGTCTCACTATTATACACCTCTTGAATAATTTCCCAGTATAATCTTTTGAATTCCATTACAATATAAATCATTCCCATAATTAATACAAATGCTTGAAAGTTATTGACATAATTGGGATTTGTTTTTAAAATTTCAACTTTAGAACAATAGTGCTAGAATATTTTGAGTATTGATATCAAAGAGTATTTTGAGTACTGACAACTCTATTGGAATTCTTCCTTTCAAGAAGTTGTAAGCTACAAAGAATGATGGTACAGGCTCCTTGACCACAAAGAATTCATAACTAGCTAAGGTCTTTTCAGTGGTTTAAAGGCAAGCAATGCTTCTAATGTCTAATAGTGTGGAAAAATTTAACTTCAAAACTCTTTCAGCAAGTGAAGAAAGGTAAGTTTTTAAATAGAGATAAGCGTTTAATTCTACTAAAAGAAATATACAAAGTTTTTTAAAGTATTCAAATGTAAACCTTATTAAATGATTAATTTTTGAAAAAATAAGGAGTGATTTACACAGTGAGCTACTTTTGACTCTCAATTATTAGTAAAAAGATATGCTTCAATTTCCTTTTAGCAATACCACTTTTCAGCTTAAGAATAACATTTTATCAATCCCTACTCTGAAATGTAATTTTCAACACAATAGATAAGAAGAGTGTTTCCTTCACTTTCCATGCATCAAATGTTATTTAAGCACTTATGATGTGTCAGGCACTACACTAAACATTAGAAATAAATCACAAGCAACATATAACCTGCATACTCAAGGACTTCATAGGCGAGAGAGTGAGTAAAGCTGAAGATACAACCCTGGTAGAATGTTTTCAAAATAGCGTATGTTCCTTCTTTTAAATTAAAAGCATTAGATCCCATGTTCTTTTCTCAGAAAAGACAAGAAGCAAGACAACTTACAAAATCAGAAAAAGCAATAGCTTAGGTTATAGTAATGGCCTACAAAATTAAATTTCTGTTCATTAGTCTTTTTCCATATATCACATCAAAAAGTTTGATGGCATTTCATCTGATTTGGAAGTTATGTTTGGAACCAGCTAATTTAAAATACAGGGATAAATGGTGCTGGGAAAACTAGATATCTAAATGAAGAAGAATGAAACTAGAACCCTATCTCTCACCATATACAAAAATCAAATCAAAATGAATTGAAGACTTAAATTTAAGTACCTGAAACTATTAAACTAGTATAGAAAACATTGGAAAAATGCTTCAGGATGCTAGTCTGTGCAAAGACTTCTTGAGTAATGGCCCCAAAGCACAGGCAACCAAAGTAAATTGACAAATGAGATCACATCAAGCTAAAAACTAATGCACAGCCAAGGCAAGCATCATTAAAGTGAAGAGACAACCACAGAATGAGTAAAAATACTTGTAAACTACCCATCTGAGAAGGGATTAATAACTAGAATATATAAGGAGGTCCAATAACCCAAGAGGAAAAAATTAAGTGACCCAACTAAAAAATGGGCAAAAGATCTGAACACATGTCTAAAAAGATGTACAAATGACCAACAAGTATATCAAAAAATGTTCACTAATCATCAGAGATATAAAATCACAATGAGATATCATCATACCCCAGTTAAAATGACTTTTATCAAAAAGACAAAAGAATAACAAATGTCTGGAGAGAATGCAAAGAAAAGGGAAACTTATACACTGTTAGTGGAAATCTATTAGTATAGGAATAAACAGTATGGTAGTTTCTCAAAAAACTAAAAATCAAGTGCCATAAGATTCAGCAATTCCACTCCTGGGTATGTAGCCAGAAAAAAAAAGGAAATTGATATATCAAAGAGATATTTGCACTCCCATGTTTATTCCAATATTATTCATAATACCTGAGATATGGAAACAACCTTCCTGTCCCTCAACAGATGAGTGTGTAATGAAAATATTTTGTATGCATACACACAAACATATAACATACATACACAATAGAGTATTACCCTTAAAGAGGAAAGAGATCTTATCATTAATGGCACATAGATGACCCTGAAGTACATTATACTAATTGAAATAAACCAGAAACAGAAAGAAAAATACTACATAATCTCACTTATATGTAGAATCTAAAATAGTCAACTGAGAAAAACAGAGAGTAGAGGGGTGGTTGCCAGGGCCTCCTTGGAAGGGGAAATAGAGAGATGCTGATGAAAGTCCACAAACTTCCAACAGTAATATGAGACCTATTTTATAGCATGAACTTGAAATCTGCTAAGAGAGGGCACCTTGAGTATCTCAACATACACACAAAAAGTATCTATGTGACATGATGGATATGTTAATTAACTTGATAGTGGAAATCATTCTACAGTGTATATGTATATCAAAGCATTATGTTGCATAGCATAAATGCATGAAATTTGTATTTGGCAGTTTGACCTCAATACAAATCAGGATGGAAGAAAGTATATTGGATCAATTTGGCTTAAACCAATTCCTTTTAATGAAAACCTAATTAATTGAGGAGACATTTTCTACAATTAAGACTTCTGGCTCTAACACACAGAATTCAGTCAACATGAGTCCTGTGGCTTTCTTCTCTTCTTATTTCATAGTAGTGCCCAGCCTAGTTGCACTGAAGTCTTCAGGACGCATTAGTTTACATGACCTGCTGCTTTGCTGAGCTCTTCTGCTAGAGGAAGTTAAGTCTCAGGAATGAAATTACGTGACCAAACACCCCTTCCCAGGATTCAAATCTGGGATCTGCAAAGCGTCAGAACTCCTCGGCAGGGTGTGTGAGCTGATGCTTGGTCAAGCTTAACTTCCCTGAACTTTGGAAAGGATGGGTCTGCAGAATGCAAACTCACAGTTACGCTTTTACAGCTTAGGGACTTAGTCACTTGCCTTGAAATGCTTTGCCTAAAGATTTGGAATCTGTAATTCTCTAACAGCCAGGAGAATTTACGAGAGCACAGAACATAGCAAAGAACATCTGACGTGAGGAAATCTCAAAACTCATGGTTTCTTTGTTACAGGAATGTCTGTTACTATTATAGACTCAAAATAATAAAAATAGTCCTGGCCTTCCTCTCAGTGGAAGATTTTTGTCATTGTGTTCACAGAAAGTTGGATGAGGAAAGCCTACTGGTATGAGGTTATGTGTACCAAAAAACAATACTATACCTAACATAATAACATCATTGTGTTATTAATTAGCTAGGAAGGCATAGTAATGCCTATAAATGATACAGGAGAAATGATGTGGCACAGAGCAATGGAAGAAAGCTTTCTCAGCTTGACCTAAAGAAATAAAAGAAAGGGATTCAAAATACCTCTTTCATCATCACTTGCACAAAGGACAGAGGGAATGAATCCGGTAGGAAGAAACAAACTATAGGCACAGAAAATATTAGTGGAGTAAAATAAAATGACAAAAACTTCCTCAAAGAGCAACAGGAAAATCAGGAGTGTGTACTGTGTCTAAGCATGATGGAAAACAATGAAGCCTTCAGAAAAAGAGCTTTCACAGTGAGTTTTGAGCATTTGCAGATACAAAGATTAACGCTTATATAAATATTATCACCAGGGACCTGACATGTGAAAACAACAGCCCATCACAAATGAAACACAGCAGACATAGGAGTCACAGGAGAGAGCCAGCAAGAAGGGAAACAAGGTGACGTGGGGTTTGAATGTCCTCACGCAGCGCAGTTCCCCTCACCCACTGAGGAGCAAGTAAACGTCAGTAACGGTGGATGGATAGGTCTTTTAGTCTGGGTGATTGTGATGAAGTTAATGAATAATAAGATGGAGAGCTAGTCAGGACTGTCACTGGGGAAGGAGATTTCTGGAAGTATGAATTAATTCTAGACAGACCCCTGCACTTAGTGGTAGAAATTCTTGAATAAGCCCTATGGAGTTTGGTGTATAGGCAAGATACACCTATGAGCACACCTGAATATGAATAAATGCTCTAAAAATGTTCTTATCTAGTTTTTCAAAACAAGGAATGGGATTTGAGGGTAAATTACAGGGGTGAAAGAAAAGCTATCACCAGTGGATTTCCTTCTCTGTTCTGCCTTCATGGTAAATAAAATATGGAACAAATATCTTAGAAATATCGACTTTAGTGATAATTAGTGTTGGTCTGTCTGAGATACCCCATGTCTCTGTGTAGCCCATGTAAACTACAAACAGCTCTTAGTGAAAATTTTGGTTGGGTTGCTCTCCATAGGCACTTCATCATTTTCATGGAGATTCCTGTGCTAAAAATTCTCAGTGGTGATGTGCAGATACCTCCCAGTCTGGCCAGGATGAAGTCTCCCTGATTAGCAGCATCATGATTCTAGCATCCCCAAAAAAGCCAACTCAGAGAAAGAGCACACTATACTGACCTATCCCTGCTGGCTGAAATAGGGCCTCTTTTTGCATTTCATAGAATATTTTTCCCATTCATTATACTCTCAAAACACTAAGCATGCTACAACTTCTCTCATCTATCAGACCCCTTTTATAAAGGGTGAATATCTTGATAATACCTCACTGAGATGTATTATCTTGTTTACCTAGTGACTGATCTATTCTCCTCATTTCCAATATTTAGTTAAAAGAAGTCAGTTACAAGTTATTTGCACAAATGCAGAGGTTTTAGTAAACATATTGCCATGGCCTACATGTTATGCATATGTGCACACATGGATAGCATGATGCATTGTAAGAGAAAATGAGCTTGCATACAGGATTATATGCTAGAAAGCAATGTTCTAAATAATTAAAACCAACAGTAATTTTCTAATGCTTAAGTTGAGGGATTATTTCAAATTACTAATATCTTCATAGGTCACCCCTTTGCATGTAACCAACAAAAACCTCACTCTCAGGTGGTCAAGCTTAGCATTCCACCTGGACAGGCCTCCTGCTCTTTAGGTGCCTGACCTCTCAAATAACCAGTATGTGGGCATCTTGAGAAACTCTCTGTTTAGTAAGTTAGGAGGTTTCTGCTAGGCATATACAGGGTGTCCCAGAAGTCACCCCTAAAGTCACCATTCATAGGGAAACTGTGAAACTATAAATGAATGCTGCACCTTTATTTATAAAATATTCCCTACAAATTTTTACAAAGAAATGGCCAACTTGAAAAGAATATTTTGTAAAATTTTATAATTTTTTTGTGAATTTTGTACATTTATCTACAATTTCCTAATTTCCCTATGTTTGATGACTTTTGGGTCACCCTGAATATTAAAGAGGAGAAACCCTAAATGCTGGCTGAAATGTGACCAGTTAAACACAGAGATACTCCAGAGACTCCAGACTAGGGAAAATAGAAGCACAAGCCATTCTCCAAAAGTGAACTACGGGAAGCTTCCTCTTTTCTCTGGCCCCATGCTCATGATCAGTGAATGCACTCTTAAAAAGACTGCCAGCTTTCCCCACCCAGAACCTACATTGCTTGGCTGTCTCTGTCTCTTCAATTTTGTCCTCTGTGGGACACAAGTGATTCCATTTTACCCACTTAATTTCTGAAAGTGAGAATAATAATTCTAGTCTCTGTTTATATAACAAAAGGAGTTTGTTAGATTTGTTGCCCCTCTCTCCCCCCAAAGAAGAAAATGATCCCACACTCCTGTGGTGTGACGAAGCAGACAAGTAGTTGCATTCTGCTAAGCAAAGCAAAGCTCTGCTGTACTGGGTCTGAGATGAGTATTTCTGTCAAGGGAGTTTCAAGTCTTAGGTTTGACTAGAACATTTATAATCCTGTGGGAGGAAGCAAACTGTAGTGGCTTAAAGAGAGCAAGTTAAAATTAGACTTTCCAGGTTCAAATTCAAGCCCAACCATATCCTAGCTATTTGACCTGAAACATTTACTTAACCTCAGTTTCCTTCCCTCTAAAATGTAGATGCTCTTTATGCTTATCTCTTAGTATTCATGAGAGTTAAATAATGAGCATATATGAGAAAATCAATATTTTAGTTGCTATTATTATGTTCAATTTTGCAATGGATTTTTTAAAAAAAAATTTATAGTCAGGATTCAGTGATGATTTAAAAATTGCAAAAATAAAAAAATCTGCTTCCCTTTCCAAGTCACACTTTCCTTAATTTTGAACATGAAAAGTCAGATTCATGGAATGTTCTAACAGAGAATGATGCTGTGGGAACTTGGGGTTTGAACTCCAGTGTGATACAAAAGAAAAGAAAGCTGAAGGTTACAAATAGGAGTAGAGAGAGGGGGCAAGATGGTCAACTGGAGCCAGCTTTCCACAGAGGCTCACATCCAGAAGGAGAGTTAAAGGGCAGAGGTTTAGCAAGTAAGCTGATGGTTTGGAGCTGAGTCAAGAGAGAAGGTTGAAGAGTGCACATCACCCCTGATGAGGTGAGTTGTGACCCCAAGGAAACAAACAATAGGTACAAAATCCATCGCCAAGTGGATGGGAGTCCCCTCCCCCATGAGAATGGCTCGCAGTATACTTTCTACAAACAACTGAGCAAAGTTCAAATCTCCTCCTGTATTATCCCACAAGGCAGACCCTCTAAAAACTGGAATTCCTTCCCCAGAGAGGACCCACTAGTGTTCCATAGCACTCTCCTTCCAGGCATAAAACTGAACATAGACTCTACCTATTATTCTGAACTCCCAGCACTCTCCTCCACTTTCACCCTAAGGTCTGAAAGCTTGTCTTACATGGAGTCCAGGTTCTTGGGCATTTTCTTGAGAGGTGTGGATGGGGCTTGGGCTGTTGCAGGTCTTTGCTGGTTCTGTGGCACAGGTGTAGAGTGGGGATTGTGGAGTGAGGGAGCCATATGAGAGAGGGAGAAGCAGTTTCCTGGGGCACAGTGCAGCAGTGGCAGCTGCTTGAACAATAGGCCTCACACCACTGGGGATATTTTGGAAAGACACTTTCCCCTTCTCTTAGCAACCAGAGGGATCCAGGCCTCTACTCAGGTGGTAGCCACTGGCCGAACAAATCAGGGATGGAAACACAGGCCCTGTGAGCAAAGGGTATACCTGAGGTGGTACCAGCCCAGGTGGGGTGCTGTGGGAATAGAGAATAGAATTCATGCATGTGCAGAGGCACCATACTCCAAGGGTGGGACTGAGTCAGAATTGCTGCTTTTGTGAGCCCAAGATGCAACTTGGTCCTCAGGGGAGCATAGCTGAGACAAAAGCAGGCATGGCAGCAGCACCAGCCCAGGGAGGAACAGGAACAGAGAGCCATTTGTGAGCTCTAACCATGCCTGCCCCAATACAGAGTGCAGTGGGGACTGAGATGTGAGCTCTGTGAGAATTGGCGCAACATCAGTGGTACGGGGGTGGGGGGGGTGGGGCTGAGTTGCAGTTTCTGTGAACTCAAATAGCACTTGGCCCACAGGGGAATATAGCCAGGACAGAAACACTAATTCTGCCAGAATATAAATGGCAGCAACATCAATCTGGGGTGGGGCTGGAACTGAGTGAAACTCCCCAGCTTCCATTAAACACCTGAGGTTATCAGGCTTTAGGTCCCCCTGCTGGCTGGTGGCAGAGTGTGGCAGCCTGGCTGAGAAGACATAGATCTCCCTGTGACTCAGGCAGGTGCAAACCCCTAGAGCACCTGCTCGTTGAAGGGAACTGGGTCACAGCCCTGCAGGGTGTGACAGAGGTATAAGGTGGGGAAGGAGAAATATACCTTCCTAGACTAATTCATTTGCTGGGTGGGCCCTTCTGACTCTATGGAGCATCAGAGCAAGTCATACTCGAGCTGCCAGCAGACCCATGCTATCTAGTTGCTGGAGAGCTTTTGAACTCTTCCACTTGAGACTGGGTGATGACTGGGACAATTGATTTGGAACTCTTGACCTGGGCCAATTACCTGAGGACCATCCAAGGTGGTACCCTGTTTGTGTTGTTGTGGGAAGGTTGGATTTTCCTTTTCTAGTTGTTGCCCTTGGGGGATGAGGTGTCTTAGTTGCTGGTATTTCTCCACAGCTGAGACTTTGACCGCTGATTCACTAGGATGAGACAGAGACCAGCTGAAAACAAGACAGGGCCTCTTAGCCCCACCACACCAAGCATTTCCTCAGTGTCTCAGGCCATAGTACTATACAGGTTCTTTGCAAAGCTCTAGGGAAAAAGCTACAGTCACCAGTCCCAGCTCTTGGGAAAAGGGCTGGTTACTCACTACTCCAGGAGCCCCTAACCCAATTTCACCTTATCTGTTCATCTAACCAAATGGTGAAAAATAATCATGGGGCAGAATCAGTAGAAAAACTCTGGCAATAGGAGTAATCAGAGATGGTCAACTCCCCAAAAGAACAACAAGGTAGACACACCAGAAGATCCCATTCATAAACAAATGGCTAAGATGTCAGAAATTGAATTCAGAATTTGGATTGCAAACAAGATTAAGAGAATGGAGGTAAAGTTGGAATTAGAAATTCAAGGAGCATTTCAAAAGTTGTCTAAAGGATTCAATGGATTCAAAGACAAAATCACCAAAGATTTTGACACATTGAGACAAGAACTTGCACCCCTCAAAGATCTGAGAAATACAGTAGTATCCCTCAGTAACAGAATGGAGCAGGCAGAAGAAAGAATTTCTGACATTGAAGACAAAGCTTTTGAATGCTCCCAATCTCTCAAAGAAGAAGAGAAGTGGAGAGCAAAAACAGATCATTCTCTCAGAGAGGTCTGATATAATTCAAAGAAAACTGATATTCACCTTATAGGAATTCCTGAAGGCAACGAGGTTGCTTCGAAAAGGCTCAGATGCTCTACTCTAAGACATAATGGAGGAGAACTTCCCAAACATGGCAAGAGATTCTGAAATTCAGATAGTGGATAGTTTCAGAACCTCATCACAACTCAACCCAAATAAAGCATCTCCCAGACAGATTATAATTAACTTTACCAAAGTTAATATGAAGGAGAAAATTCTGCAAACAGCCAGACATAAGAAAACCATAATGTACAAGGAGAAGAATGTTAGAATGACTAAAGATCTCTCTGCTGAAAACTTTCAAGCTAGAAGAGGGTGGTCATCAACCTTTAACCTCCTGAAACAAAATGATTTTCAACCCAGGATCCTGTATCCAGCAAAACTCAGTTTCATTTATGATGGAGAAGTTAAATATTTTAATGTAATTCACATGTTGAAGAAATTTGCCATAACTAAACCAGCTGTCCAGGATATTATTAGACCTATCCTCCATAATGACCGGCACAATATTCTACAACCAAAGTAAACTCACTCAGAAACTTTTGATCATATTCCAATTTCCACAGTGGTGAAAGGATTAAAAATGTCCACTGCACTTTTGAAAAACTTGACACCCAAAATACTACCAGACTTATCAATATTCTCAATTAATGTGAATGGCTTAAATTATCCTCTAAGGAGGCACAGGTGGGCTGACTGGATACAAAAACTCAGGCCAGATATCTGCTATATTCAAGAATTTCATCTTACCTTAAAATATAAATATTGACTCAGGGTAAAGGAATGGTCATCTATAATTCAGGCAAATGAAAATCAGAAAAAAGCAGGTGTTGGAATTTTTTCACAGATACAATAGGCTTTAAATTAACAAAAGTAAGGAAAGATAAAGATGGTTACTTCATATTTGTTAAGGGTAACACTCATCATGATGAGATTTCAATTATTAACATTTATGCACCCAACCAGAATGTGCCTCAATTTATAAGAAAGACCCTAACGGACATGAGCAACTTGATTTCCTCCAGCACTGTAATAGTCAGAGATTTTAACACCCCTATGGAAGTGTTGGATAGATCCTCCAATAAGAAACTAAGCCAATAAATTTTAGACTTAAACTTAACCATTCAACAATTGGATTTAACAGACATCTATAGAACATTTCATTCTACCAAAACTGAATACACATTCTTCTCATAGCCCATGGAACAGCCTCCAAAATTGATCACATCTTAGGTCACAAGTCTAAAATCAGAAAATTTATGAGAATAGAAATTATTCTTTGCATCTTCTTGGACCATCATGGAATAAAAATTGAACACAGTAACAACAGGAATCTGTATACTCATACAAAAACATGGAAACTAAATAACCTTATGCTGGGTCATAGTTGAGATTAAGAAAGAATTTACCAAATTTTTGGAACAAAATGATAATGAAGACATGAATTGCCAGAACCTCTAAGATACCGCAAAGGCAGTCCTAAATTTATAGCACTGTAAGCCTTCCTCAAGGGAACAGAAAGAGAAGAAGTTAATAACTTAAGGGGACACCTCAAGCAACTGGAAAAGGAAGAACATTCCAATCCCAAACCCAGCAGAAGAAAAGAAATAACCAAAATTAGAGCAGAATTAAATGAAATTGAAAACAAAAGGATTATACAACAGATCAATAAGTCAAAAAGTTGGTTTTTTGAAAAGGTCAATAAGATAGATAAACCTTTGGCTAACCT
>CAUYTI010001534.1:0-16972 GCA_963575145.1 Galago senegalensis
CCTGTGGTCCCAGCTACTTGGGAGACAGAGGCAAGAGACTCGCTTCCGCCCAGGAATTGGAGGTTGCTGTGAGCTGTAATGCCACGGCACTCTACCCAGGGGGACAGCTTGAGGCTCTGTCTCAAAAAAAAAAAAAAAAAAAAAAAAAAAAAAAAGGTAGTAGCCTGAATAGTATTCCATAGTATACATATACCACAGCTTGTAAATCCAACATAGCCTCATATTTAAAGAAAAAAAAAAAAAAAGTAATAGCCCAAAAAATAATGCAACAAAAAACTTACCAAAGGTGCCATAAAATCCTCTGGGTCCACAAGTCCCCACACCATACTTCTTCAGAGATGCTAAAGCTGCTGCCTTTATTAATAAAAAAATTATTTAATAGTTTATTTAATATCTTCAAGAATATAAAACTGACATTTCCTATTCTTTACCCCACATATCTCCTTCTTTCCTCCCCTACTTTTCTTCCTTTCTTAGGACTATGACAATTCAAACAGGAAGAAAAGAAAAATGTAAAGATTTATGAATAGCATATTACATAAAATATGGAAAAGTTGTATTAGTTTGATTCTCAAAATCTGATTAACTTTTCTGTCTTCATGGCCCTAAGTATCTCCTGAAAAATGCTTATTAGCCTACGATCCCACTAGGAGACAGAGCAATTTCCCAGACATTTTTCCAACTGCTACTCAGGTCTGGCTTATTCAATTCTCTGGCTGTCACCCAACACTAACCCACATTAGACACTCTTACCTCCCTCTGTCTAGGTCCAGGTCACAAGTCTGCTGGACAACGAGTGGGAAACAACTGCGTGGCCCTTTCTGATACTCTGCATTTGTCTTTCATTTTATGTTCAGTTTCTTAAATTAGTAATGTCATCTGTCCATGTCAGGATTATGTAGTACTCACCTTAACCCTTGGGTTATCCAACAATCCAAGAAAATTAAATGAGGCAAAGTTTATACATTTCTTTCCATTCACCACAATGTTGTGGCTTGGAGGGCTGGGGAAAGAGACAAAGAGATGTACACTTTAACACACATTTGTGCTGCACTTTGCTGTACTACCCTGCTAGCAGGCATGACGTAATAGTGTTGTCATTCTACCCACTGGCATCCTGCTTTTCTTGAGCTTTTGAGATGTCAAATTAGAGAATGATGTATTAAAAATATGACATTTTTCCACTAATTTAATAAGCTACCCTGTATGACTTAAATAAAAAGAGAAATGACCTAGAATTCCAAGATAGAAGAACAGCAAATCTTTGCTTTGGTTTTAAAACTCACTTAAGAAAGAAGTTGCTGAAAATCTCAGAAAGAAAAAAAATCTGGAATAAGACAGAGAAATATAAAATGATCAAGATCAAAGGCAAGAATAGGCAAAGCGAGTAATGACGTTACATAGTTATGTAGTTAAAAATAAATGGTATCTAGGCTTGGCGCCCGTAGCACAGTGGTTATGGTGCCACCCACATACACCAAGGGTGGTGGGTTCAAACCCAACTTAGGCCAGCTAAACAACAATGACAACTATAACAAAAAATAGCCAGGTGTTGTGGCGGGCGCCTATAGTCCCAGCTACTTCGGAGGCTGAGGCAAGAGAATCACTTAAGCCCAAGGGTTTGAGGTTGTTGTGAGCGGTGATGCCACAGCATTCTACCAAGGGCAACATACTGAAACTCTGTCTTAAAAAAAGTAAATGTTATCTATAGGAAGCCAATAAAAGAATAAGTGGGATATGTTCCCAATTTATAATGTTGACGCTGGAATGATATTTAAGAGTCATCGCCAACCCCTGGAACAGCAAGAGAATGAGGGAGGCCACCTACAAGGAGCCAGATCTGCACACAGCTGGGACAGGGGATACGCTCCTGAGGAGACAACTTGGGAAGCCCTCCGTTGACATATACTCAAGCCAGAAGCCATGCTTCAAAAACCCAGGATCAATCTACAGGTCACAAACCATGAAAGGGTGGGCTTGGCACCTGTGGCTCAAGCGGCTAAGGTGCCAGCCACAGACACATAAGCTGGCAAGTTCAAATCCAGCCTGGCCCTGCCAAACAACAATAATGGCTGCAACCAAAAAATAGCCAGGCGTCATGGCAGGCACCTGTAGTCCCAGCTACTTGGGAGGCTGAGGCAAGAGAATCGCTTGAGCCCAGGAGTTGGAGCTTGCTATGAGTTGTGATGCCACGGCACTCTACCCAGGGTGACAGCTTGAGGCTCTGTCTTAAACAACAAACAAACAAACAAACAAACAAAACCATGAAAGGGCTGTGAGACCAGTTCAGTTCACAAAGAGCCTATTCTAACAAAAGCAAACAAAAAGAATGAAGTACAAAATACCAGAAACATCACACAGGTAAGAGAAAGGACTATTATCTATATTGGTCTGTGTACCAGGTGGTTCCATAAAATGTGCTGCAGCCAGAAAGAGTGAGAAACACTGTTTTCACTGATACCTTTTTAAGAATTGGTACTACATCAGCGAAGTAACACAAGATGCTAGGAAACCAGGTAAGGAAATGAACGACAATTTGAAGTCAATTCACAAAAGCTGATCAATTCATACAAAGGCAAGAAGACTCAGTCAAAAAAAAAAAACCATGAGCTATGAAGTCAGTCAGTGAAACCTCACTGCATCATAGCTACTGATGACTTCAAAAGCCAGACCTGTCCTCTATGATCCTCACTCACTTCTCAAGTATTTATCATTACAATAGAGTCTGGCCCATGAGTATTTTCTTTCTTCTTCCTTGAGGCTTAAAGAGCTTCTTTTTCAACTCACCTCCTCAACCATCATGATTCTGAATCCAACGTGTTATTTAGTTTCCTACTTCTCAGGGTTCCATTAAGTTTCCTAAGAAGCCCTGATTATAGAGGTACGGGCAGTCACAACAAGATGAGAAAATAAAACACTTAAGCAGGCATGCCTGTAATGAAGGTTGCTGGCTCGGCGCCTGTGGCTCAAGCGGCTAAGGCGCCAGCTACATACACCTAAGGTGGCAGGTTCGAATCCCCAGCCCGGGCCCACCAAACAACGATGGCTGCAACCAAAAAATGGCCAGGCGTTGTGGCAGGCGCCTGTAGTCCCAGCTACTTGGGAGGCTGAGGGAGGAGACTCACTTGAGCCCAGGAACTAGAGGTGGCTGTGAGCATGACGCCATGGCACTCTACCCAGGGGGATAGCTTGAGGCTCCGTCTCAAAAAAAAAAAAAAAAAAGAAGGTTGCTGCAGTGAAAGTTAAGAGCACTCTGCAAAAACTGGACCACACACAGAAAACAAAATGTCAAGAATTAGTACCTAAGTGTCTTTGATCACAGTTCAAAAGCAGTTAGGAGGCAGCACAATGTGCAGCAGGGATGCTGCCTTTGTCCAGCCCTTGGAGTAGGGAGAGAACAGAGTTTCCAGTGACAAATGCCCCATGTAAGCTAGCAGTAATAAGTCACGCAAGAATCCTGGAGCCTAAGAGGCCAGAGTATGTCACAGAAGCAAGTAAAGCCAATCAGAAAGATGACTCCAGAATCAACACATAAGAAGACCCAACGGAGGGAAAAGAAAAACCTTCCCAATCAAAAACCACACCCCCACTATGTGTGAGAGTCAGCAGACAAAACATGCAGAAGGACCCACATCTGTGAACTTGAGACACTGGAACAGTGGAGAGTGCTGAGGATCAAAAGCATAAATATAAGAAAAAGTTAAGTAACTATTAAGAAAACGACAAGGAGATTTATAAAATAACCAAATGTAACTTCCAGAAACAAAATCTAAGAGTCAATAAAACTCAAAATCTAAGAAACAGATAAAATATCCAATCAGACACAGGAGAAAAATGAAGACAGAACTGAGAAAATTACAAAGATATATCAAAGTATGACAGTGCATAATGAGCACTGAGGACATAAAGAAAAGGTTAAAAGTGCATCAAACAGAAATCCTAGAAGGAAAGAATGGAGGATAACAGACAGAAAATATTTGAAGAGATAATAGCTAAAAGCTTCCCAGAATTCATAGAAAACAGCAATCTACAGACTAAGAAGACAAATGAATCCCAAGTGGGATAAATGTAAATTATAAGACATATTATAGTGAACATGCAGAATGCTAAAGATAAAGGGAAATGTAAAAGACAATAGAAAAACAAAAGATAGACAATAAGTGGACTGACACTAGTCTCACTAGAACAGAGGCCAAAAACACAATGAAAGAATTCTCCAAGTGCTGCTGGGAAAATAACTATCTAGAACTAATAACCTAGAACCCATTATCCACTGTCACCCAAAGAGATAAGATAAAAACATACTCAGGGGCGGCGCCTGTGGCTCAGTGAGTGGGGTGCTGGCCCCATATACTGAGGGTGGCAGGTTTAAACCCAACCCAGGCCAAACTGCAACAACAACAAAAAAAATTGCCAGGCATTGTGGCAGGCGCATGTAGTACCAGCTATTGGAGAGGCTGAGGCAAGAGAATCACCTAAGCCCAGAAACTGGAGGTTGCTGTGAGGGCAATAACGTAAGACTCTGTCTCTACAAAAAAAAAAAAAAAAAACATACTAAGGGACAGGCGCAGTGGCTCACATCTATAATCCTAGCACTCTGACGCAGGTGGATTGCCTGAGCTCAGGAGTTCAAGACCAGCCTGAGTCAGAGCTAGACCTCATCTCCAAAAAAAGAAAAAAGCCAGGCACTATGGTCGGCACCTATATAGTCCCAGTTACTTGGGAGCCTGAGGCAAGAGAATCACTTAAGCCCAAGAGTATACAGTTGCTGTGAGCTGTGATGCCACAGCACTCTACCAAGGGCAAGAATAAAGCAAAACAAAAACTCAGTAGGAGACAGACATTACCTTCTACAAATGCTACTGAAGGATATGACAGAGAACATGTTTTAGAAAAAGGAATTTTAAGCCCAAAGAAGTTGGATGGGCTATAAGTATCTAAAGATCAGCAAAGAAACTAGAAAATAGGTCAAGGTAGGAAGTGGTGATTCTCAAAAATAATAACCCTGGGATATAAAATAAGGGGAACTCAAATACAGATGAAGACATCATGAAAGGTGATGTGGGGAGGAGGAATGACTGGAATAGGCATCTAGTAAGTCCCTATACTGCTCAGTAAGGAGAGAAATACTAATTAAAATCTGGACAAGAAACTCTCATGTTAATTATGAGGAGAAAAGAAGAGTGAAGAAAACCTAATCAAGAAAACTCAATCAAGTAAACAGAAGGCAAGGGGGGAAAAAGGAAATAAAAAAAGCAAAAGCCTTGTATTTAGAAAAACAGATGACAGAAATGGTGGGTATAAGATACTTTTCCCTAGGTATCATCCTAGAGGTACAGGGAGAGCCACACAGTTGAGCTCTCAGTCTTTGCACCACTGGGCATTCCTGCAATCATACTGAGCACAGACCAATAATTGCCAACTCAACAAATATTTTCCTGCCCCAACAGTTGGAACGAAAGACCATTTTGTCAGTTGCTCTTGCAAGTAGGTGTGACCAACACTGCCTTACTCAAGCTAACAAAGCTGGATGGAACTTCTCTGCCCATCTGCCTGTCATCCTGCCTCAAAGTGACTCATGAATCCATGCATCAGTGATATTACTTTTCCTTCAAATATTGAAATGTTTTGATCATACTTTAAAACTTTATACGGTGGGTCAAATAGAAATTTGACTATTAAAAAAAAAGTGACTCATGAATGGAAGCCAAAGGCCTCAAGAGGACAGCAACAGAATGGTAACATGGATCCCTGATCATCTGTGGAGCTGCCTCTCTTCACACCTGTGGTAAGGGCTAATAAACTTCTACCTTGCTTAGGCCATGTAAGTTGGATTTCCTAATATATGCAGTTTAACCCAATTCTAACTAGTTAATAATTTCAGCCAGAAATGATCTCTATCAATGCTAAGTGCAGGTGTTTGGAAGAATTCAGGTTTTTTGTTTTGTTTTTCTAAAATGAAAGGTAAAATACTTTGCTACAAATATAATATGTATTCTCATTTATAGTACATATTCCTCGGAATGGGACTTCACAATGCAAGCACTATATAACCAGGTAAACAAACCTTTTAAAGACCATAATAAAATTTACAAGAAAGACAGACATATATCAAGTCTCAAAAGAGTACTAGCATCATTCAAAAAAGGTATCATCCAGAATACATTTTCAGATCACACGGCAATAAATTATAAATCACTGAAAATAAAGCTCCAGAAAAACACAGTTTGATTTAAAAAAAAAATTTAGATCCGAATAACACATGTTAAAGTATAGGCTACAGCTAAAACAGTACTTAGAAATTAATTTTTTTTTTTTGGAGATAGAGCCTCAAGCTGTCCCCCTGGGTAGAGTGCCATGGCACCAAAGCTCACAGCAACCTCCAACTCCTGGGTTCAAGGGAGTCTCCTGCCTCAGCCTCCCAAGTAGCTAGGACCACAGGCACCTGCCACAACACCTATTTTTTTTGGGGGGGTGGTTGCAGCCATCATTGTTGTTTGACAGGCCCAGGCTGGATTTGAACCCGCCACCTTAGGGGTATGTGGCTGGTGCCTTAGCCACTTGAGCCACAGGTGCTGAGTCAGAAATTAATTTTTGAGACAGAATTTCATTTTTTCACCCTCAGTACAGTGCTATGGTGTCATAGCTCACAGCAACCTCAAACTCTTGGGCTTAAGTGATCCACTTGCCTCAGCTTTCCAAGAGGCTGAGATCACAGGTGCCCACCACAAAGCCTGGCCATTTCTGTTTGGTTGTTTATGAGATGGAGTCTCATTCTTGCTCAGGCTGGTCTCGAACTCTTGAGCTCAAGCAATCCACTCACCTTGGCCTCCCAGAGTGCTAGGATTACAGGTGTGAGCCACCATGCCCAGCCTACTCAGAGGGTAATTTAAAGCCTTAATTTAAACACAGATACAAAAGTTCATTGCCCCAACACACTATTTTTAGTATGCAACAAATTCATTTGGTAGCAAAACCTGTCCTAAACTGGTATACAACTATTTATTGCTTTTATTTATCCCACTGAATGAAACCTTCATATGGGATGCTGCCTCAGACTTCATGAGAGAGGTTCTATAATAAGGAACATGTACTTTGTTATCTTTCAAAGCCTAATAAATTCTGAATTCTGAATTGCATTCAGTTTTGGAAGAAAGATTGTGAGTCACTACTAGAAAAGATTAAAAATGTATAAATTAAATGTTTGACTAGTCAGCCTAAAAGACACAGATGTTAAATAATAGCAAGCATGATTTAATTTCAGAAAATACAATACACTTAATGAAATAAGGAAAATTCATGCAATGATCTTAATAGATGCAGAAATGACATTTGATAAAGTTCAACATATGTTTACAAATTAAAACTCTTAGAAAACTAGGATCAGAAGGGAATGATCTCAAACTGATAATATAGTATACCTAAAACTTCAGATATTAACTGGGAAACAAGGAAAGTGTTCCCTTTAAGAACAGGAATATGCCAAGGACACTTGGTATCTTTTTATTGTCTAGTAAAGGCCATATTGGTACCATAAGGCTAAAAATATAAATATACAAAGTAATATAAATACACACGGCCGAAAAGAGTCACATTATGGTTATTTGTAGGTGATATGACCATCTTACACAAAAAACTTGACAGAATCAACAAAATATTTGAATTAATAATAATAAAGGTAATAAAGGGCAGTGCCTGTAGCTCAGTGAGAGGGCGCCAGCCACATACACCAGGGCTGGCGGGCTCGATCTCTGCCCTGACCTGCTAAAACAACAATAACAACTGCAACAAAAAAATAGCTGGGCATTGTGGTGGGCACCTATAGTCTTAGCTAGTTGGGAGGCTGAGGCAAGAAAATCACTTAAGCCAGAGAGTCTGAGGTTGCTATGAGCTGTGAGGCAATGGCACTCTACCCAGGGTGACAGCTTGAGACTCTGTTTCAAAATAAATAAATAAATAAATAAAATAAAGGTAAGAAAATACAAAATATTCATAATATTAAAAAATAGAGGAATAAATAAATGATAAGATGTATGACATTCATTTGAAGGGATGGTTTAACATTTTAAAGATATTACATTGTGCCAAAATAAACTATAAACTCTATGAAATCACAATTAAAATTCCATTAAGATTTCTAATGGAGCTCTCTATACAAATAGAAGGATAAAAGTTCATGAATGAACTGAATTTAGAAATAGGGAGGATGGTGCTTTATAAGAAAGGAGCAAATATTATAGACCCCTGTTAACAATTTTGCTCCTGTGTGGATAGACGTATACAACGAAAGAATCCAGAACTCAAGAGAATTGCATATACATTCATACCCAGAAAATGATAGCAGTTGTCCCATAAATTACTAGGTTATACAAACTTTTTTCTCAATTAGTAAAGTAGAGCAGCCATGTAAAAAGGTGAATTCCAGACATATTAAAAATCTTAAAGTTATTTTAGAAAAGACAACACAAAATAGAAGAATGTCTTTGTCACCTTGAGATAAGAAATAATTTCTTAAGTCTTCAAACACATATATCATGAAGTCAAAATGGATGTATTTGACCAAGTCAAAATTAAGAAACTGGGTTCAATGAAAGATACCAAAGAAAGTTAACAGGTGGGTGGTAGAAAAAAGACTGATTATATTACATTGAATTGAAAATGTCAACAACTATATTTTATCTACCACTAGGGAAGAAAAATACTCCTAATTAAAATATAACCATGTGTCCCTGTCATGTAGAATTTTTTAGTTTATATTTAATGTAAGGTTCTCTCAGGCATACTTAAACACAGATTTTTATTATACTACCTGTATACCTAGGAAAAGGAAAATATAACAAGACAAATCAATCAAGACGTTCCTAAAATCTCTGTACCCAAGTTGTGTCTCTCTCTTCTGTTAAGTCATCAGCATCATAGGTATACAATACTTCACTCCCTGCTCTCAGAAGCATCTTGGCATTGCTTAAAAGGATGCTGCACTATTATCTCTGAGGTGACCTGACATGTTACTGTCATCCATTCTCAAGTTTTGATGCTGGAACTATTGGACTAACCTTACAGTTTCTTCTTCCTCCTAATCAAACCACATGTTTCTAGAAAATAAGTTGCTACTATCTAAAGGCAAAAGGAATCAGACAAAGAGATCTTCCAAGCCTTGTCACTACAGCCTCTATTCATCTGCTCAGCCGATGTGGCTGTTTCTCCTGTGTCAGCTGCCTCACCAACCAGAAGGGCACATACCCCAAGTGGAGTGCTGACAGGAAGCCTACCACAGCCAAGCTCACACATACAAAAGCCAATGACAACCCCAACACAACTGCCCCTCAGCTGACAGTGGCCCATTAGTGACTCTCAGCAGCTGTAAGATTCATTCCCATTTCAGAGATCTTCAACTAGGAAAAAAATTATGTCTTAAGATCAAGGTGATAAATACTAAATAAGAAACTGACTGAAGATTAAAATCTATAAGGTCTATAGAACCCTTAATAATCAAAAGAAAAGCTGAGAATCCAGTAGAAAAATAGGTAAGAGACTTGCAGAGGCATTCACAGAAGCAGAAAACCCCAGCAACAATAAGTACATGAAATGATGCTCAAATGCTCAAATAATGAGAGAAATGCAAAATAAAACAATGTTAGTACAGGGATGTGAGGGAACTGGAATCCCTATACTAACTCAGGGGAGTATAGGTGATATAGAAAAATCCTACAGGAAGATAGATAGGCATATATAAGTATCCATCTTGGTTCTATATCCCTAGAGAAACTTAGATGTAGGTCCACAAGAGAACATTAATCACAGGATTCTTTGCAACAGTGGGAAATGGGGGAAGCTATCACAAGAATAATAACTAAGTAAAACAGTCAACAGAAGGATATGCAGCAGCCAAATGAGCAAGGAATACATACAGCAATCCCATCTCTGTTTACCATACTTTGATATTTCTTCATACCATTTAATATCAGCTAATATTAAAAACCACTTCAGGGCTGGGCACGGTGTCTCATGCCTGTAATCTGGGAACTTGAGGTGGGTGGATCCCTTGAACTCAGAAGTTCAAGACCAGCTCCTGAGTAAAAGAAAGACCCTGTCTCTAAAAAATAGATGAAAATTAGCTGGCCAGTGTGGCAAGAACCTGTAGACCCAGCTACTAGGCAGGCTGATGAAGAAGGACCACTCAAGAACCTAGGAGTCTGAGGTTGCAATAAGCCAGGCTGACACCAGGGCACTCCAGCCTGGGCAACAGAGTAAGACTCTAAATAAATAAATAAATAAATAAATAAATACCACTTCAACATCCCATCTCTTCTGAAAGCTCACAGAAAAGCCTACAAAGTTTAAAGGTCTAAAGTTACCCAGAACAGAACAAAATGTTGGAAAATGGAAAGAAAATGGACAAGTTATAGTTGGTAAATCAAAGTGATCAGAGACAAGTTGAACCAAGGCTGGAAGTAAAGCCCAGCAGCAACTCCAGAAAAATGTTCCCAAACTGGGGCAGAAGCTTTCTTTAAACATGCAAGAATGGGAGGGGCTGACAACAGGAGGACTGCCTGTGCCCCTGCCCAAGAGGCAAGCATTCATTCCTAAGCAAAGAAAGACTAGAGAAGGGTTCTCTGGAAAGCCTGATGGTAAATTAAAACTCCTGAGGAGGGCAGCAGTGACATTCTGAAGATGAAAATTAAGTGTGAATTACACAAAAAACAGAGGGACTCTGACCCTCCTGCCTCCAACTCAGCTTCCAAATGCTGGAAACCAGCTATTTTTTTGCCACCCACCACAGAGGATTCCTCTCTTGGGAAACTGAAAGCCTAGAGAATATAAACTTAAATACTAGGCTTGGGGTTCCCACAAATAAATAGGTCCCTGTTTGATCACCCTACTGTGAAAGCCACAAGTCAAGCTCAGCCTATCCTCACCATTCCCCCCAATGATAACTAAGTGTGGTGATAATGTGTTAATTACAATTGTGGTAATCATTTCACAATATATATACATACCAAATCACCATACTGTAATCTTAAATATGTACTATTTTTATTTGTCAATTACACCTCAATAAAACTGGGGGAGCCCATCTAATTAGCATTCCTATGTCTCATTCTTGAAAATCCTTACATTTATGGTCTACTGATTTTCAACAAGATAATTTAACAGGGAAAGAACAGACTTTTCCACAAATGGGTAATAAGACAACCAGCTATCCATTTGCAAAAAGATAAAGTCAATTAATTCAAAATGAATCACAGATCTAAATGTAAGGGCAAAAACTATATTCTCTTAGAAAGAAATAAAGGAGTAAATCTTTGTAAGCTTGTATAAAGATTTTTAGATAGAACACAAAAAGCACAAGCAATAAAAGGGAAAAACAGATATTCTGGATTTCATTAAAATTAAAAACTTAAATTTCAAAGATCACTAAAAAAATAAAACCTCTCAGAATGCAAGGAAATATTTGCAAATCATATTTGATAAGCAACTACTACACAAAATACATAAAGAATTCCTAGAACTTAACAATAAAAAGAAAAGAAAACCCAATTAAATACGAGCAAGCAGGCTCGGCGCCTGTGGCTCAAGTGGCTAAGGCGCCAGCCACATACACCTGAGCTGGAGGGCTCGAATCCATCTGGGGCCCGCCAAACAACAATGGCTGAAACCAAAAAATAGCCAGGGAATTGTGGTGGGCGCCTGTAGTCCCAGCTACTTGGGAGGTGGAGGCAGGAGAATCGCTTGAGCCCAGGAGTTGGAGGTTGCTGTGAGCTGTGATGCCAGAGCACTTTACCCAGGGGAACAGCTTAAGGCTCTGTCTCAAAATAAAAAATAAAAAATAAAATAAATAAAAATGAGCAAGTAATCTAAGTAGATATTTTTCCAAAGATATACAAATGAGCAGATGAAAAGATCATTAGTCATCAGGGAAACGCAAAGATATACAAATGAACAGATGAAAAGATCATTAGTCATCAGGGAAATGCAAATTTAAAAAAACCCATATAATCCTTCCTACCTTCTAGGAAGTCTATAATCAAAAAGACAGACAATAATACATGCTGGTGAGTACGTGAAAAAATTGAAACCATCATGTTGTTTGTGGAAATGTATAATGATGCAGCCACTTTGGAAAACAGTTTGATGGTTCCTTAAAATGACTAATATAGAGTTATCATATAACCCACAAATTCTACTCCAAGGTATATATCCAAGAGAAATTAAAACATATGTCCATATAAAAATGGGTATATAAATGTTCACAGTATTATTCATATGTATTTTATTTTTAATGTCTACCAACTAATAAATGTATAAACAAAAAATAATACATTCAAACAATGGAATAATTATTCATTCATAAAAATGAAGTATTAATACATGCTACAACATGCATAAACCCTGAAAACATTATGCAAGGTCAAAGAAGCCAGACACAAAGGGCTACATGTTGTATGATCCCTTTTACAGGAAATGCCCAAATGGCCAAATCCACAGAGAAAGTAGGCAAATGGCTGCCACGGCCTTGGGATAGGAAGGAAGGAGGAGTGACTTACTAGTGGGTTTGGGATTTCTTTTGGGAGTGATAAAAGTATTCTGGAATCAGATGGTGGTGAGAGCTGTACAACTCAGAATATACTTAAAATCACTAATTGTATACTTGTACAGAATGAATTTTATGGTATGTGGATTGTATTTCAATAAGGCTGTTATTTCTAGGAAAAAAATCCAAGTTAAGTAAATTCACTTACTTTTGTGTCAACTCAGTATTAAACATAACAGGTTTTTACATAAATTGAAGAAAACCAACACAAAATTTACCAGTATCAATAAAACATCCTTCAATTTTTCTTATAGTTTTTGCAAATAATTACATAATGCTCTTTATCATAATGAAAATATTCTGCATATTGGAAAAAAAAAAAGAATGGACGCTAAAAATCACCAGATATTGGCTTGGCGCCCGTAGCACTGTGGTTACGGCTTCAGCCACATATACTAAGGCTGGTGAGTTCAAATCTGGCCCAGGCCAGCTAAAGCAACAATGACAACTCCAACAACAACAATAACAACAAAATAGCCAGGCATTGTGGCAGGTGCCTATAGTCCCACCAACTCAGGAGGCTGAGGCAAGAGAATTGCTTAAGCCCAAGAGCTGGAGGTTGCTGTGTGCTGTTACACCATTGCACTCTACCCAGGGTGACATGAGTCTCTGTCTCAAAAAATTAAAAAAAAAAAATCACCAGACACATTTTTTACTTTTTTTTTGAGACAGAGCCTTAAGAAGGTCTCTAGCAGATGAATAAAGACAGATAAAACAATTAATAAAAGGATAAAATATCCTTTTATCCAGTGTAAAAGGATAAAATAAAAAGTGATTTTAAGATGTGTAAGGTTTTAAAAAGTCACCTTCCATACTATCTTCTCAGGAGTCTAATCTATACTCTACTTATACTATGGAGTAAACCAAAAGAGGAAACAGCCAACACAGGAGAGAGACAAAGGGAGCTCCCAAGCTAAAGGTGACAGGAGAAGACTCCAGGGTCACCCTATGCCGCAGCTGTGCATAGAGCAAGTAGTCAGCATTGGAGCAGGACACAGATTTCTCTAAAGAAAACTGAAAATGAACCTAAGACATAATACATTTGAACATTCTGAACATAGACTTAATACTTCTGGAGGAACATGACAGGATGAATTATAGACTGAAGTATAGAACCAAGGAAGTAAGGAAAGTGACTACCTCCAGGGAAAACAAAAAGAAAGGCAAGGCTAACAGGGAAGAGCAAGAAAAGGTGTGTTTTCAGAGAGCAAGTCTTTCCCACAATTAATGGATATACAGTCATGTGCTGCCTAATGATGCCTTAGTCAATGATAGACCAATCATACAACAGTGGTCCCATAAGCCTATAAACACTGTATTTTTACAGGATCTTTTCTATGCTTAGATACACAGATACTTATCAGTGCATTTTAACTGCCTACAGTATTCAGTACAGTAATATGCTCTCTGTATAGCATGTTTTGTAGCCTCGGAGCAATAGCCTAGTTGTGGTATTTATGAGTCAAGCTCTGGCACGTGGAGATAAATATACCAAAAGAATAGAAATAAAAGCCAGAAACAGACCCTTTATAAGGGAACTTGGTATACAAATGAATGAAAATTTCCAATCAGTAGGTGAAAGTTAGACTATACAACTAATAATGTAGTAGGCTATATTATTTAGTTTTACATAATGATTTGTATACATTATAATTCCAGATTTTGTACAATGATGAAATCACTTAATAACACATTTCTCAAAAGGCATCCCCATCATTAAGTGATGCATAACTGTAATCAAAACTGAGAAAGAAAATCAAGAAATAATAGCATAAGCAAGTTCCATAGAAAAACAGAGGTAGTTATTAGAAAAAAAAAGCTAAAAAAAAAAAAGAAAACAATTACTTCTAGAGACTGGGAAACTGGAGTAAAGAAGAGTGGCATGGAAGATTGCAGATTTTCTCATAAAGTTTTAAGTTCTGCATATGTACAACTAAGTAAAAGAACCTATCAGTAAGATAGGTAACTGTTTAGAGGAGAAAAGTCGTGATTAACTCAATAGATAACAGAAAAAATATTTGATAAAATTTAATACTCTGACTTAAGAAACTACCAAAAATTTCCCTCAGCAAACGAGGAAGAGAAAGGAATATCTGCAATTCAATACAGGCTATCTCTTAGTTTTTAAAGTATAGGAAAAAAGGCCACTGTCACCACTGCTATTCAATACTGAATAGAAAGTAACAACAATTTAAAAAAAAAAAGAAGCTCTTCATGAGAGAAACAAAACTCACAACTGCATGTGAATCTACAAATACTTTCAAATAGCATGTAGAAACAAAGCAGTGACTTTATGACAAAAATTACTTTACTGTAGGAAATAAAAGACCCAAGTATACAAGAAACATATCATGTATAAGGGGGATGTGATTTAATATCAGCAAAATACCAATTCTCCCCAAATTAATCCTTAAATCAATGAATTTCTAATTAAAAATACATATTTTAGTCAAATTTGATCACCTAAACCTAAACTCGCAATGAAGAAGAGCCAAGAACAGCCTAGACAATTCTGAAGAACTAAGAAGTCGATGGACTTGTTCTACTCAAGGTTTATCATAAAGTTGTGGTATTTACGAGTCAAGCTCTGGCACGTGGAGATAAATATACCAAAAGAATAGAAATAAAAGCCAGAAACAGACCCTTTATAAGGGAACTTGGTATACAAATGAATGAAAATTTTCAATCAGTAGGTGAAAGTTAGACTATACAACTAATAATGCTGGGATTACTCACCACCATACAGAAAACAGTAAATTAGACCTTTGCAGTAGAAAAGGATTTTTTAACACCTCAAAAGAACAGATTATAAGATAAAAGATTGGTAAATTTGATTTCAGAATGTGTAAAACTTTTATAAGACTAAAAAGATCCACAAAAGGAAAAAATTTTCTCTTACATCAGAACAAATTAGAAGACTATACTCAAGAGAACATCTCACATCACTTTTTAAAATAAAACACTAAATATTTTCATGGCAACAAACATATGCAATAAAATTATAAATATAATTTATAAGCAAAAGAAAAACATCTACTAACTTAACAACACTGGTTATCTTGTATGGGAGGCAAGAGTAAAATGATGGATAGGAAAGAATTTCTTTTTGCTATTGCCTAAGCTGATCTCAAACTCCTGACCTTAAGGTATTCTCTAGTCTTGGTCTCCCTAAGTGCTAGGATTACAGGTGTAAGCCATTGTAGCTGGCCCTGGAAAAGAATTTCTTAAGTAATATTTGTAATGTTTTCTTTTTAAAAAATCGATTTAATGTAAAGATAGCAAAATGTTAATGCCTATTAAATCTGGGGGTGGTTACATAGGTGTCTGATATTTTCTATATTCTTTAAATACTTAATTAACAAAAACACAATAAAGAAAAGATAACCAATAGAACTAAAAATTATAAATAGATCAGACATTAGAAACAAGGAGGGAAATGGTACAAATAAGCTGAAGTTCCATAATTCATATTTTGTGAGTCAACAGAATACTGTCCACAGTTGATGAATCAAGAAACAGTAGTAAATGACATGAAGGCTGCATTGACCAGTTTGATCGAAGTATTTCAGATTGCATGTGAAAACTCCACACTGTACCCCACAAGTGCATCAATGTACATAGTTACCATTCAATTAAAAAAAAAAAGAAACAGTAGTATAGCATGCCATTAATATCTATTTTATTTATTTACTTATTTATAGACAGACTCTCACTCTATTGCCCCAGGTACAGTGCTGTGGCATCAGCCTAGTTCAAAGCAACCTCAATCTCCTGGTTTCAAGTGATCCTCCTGCCTCAGCCTCCCAAGTAGCCAGGTACCTGGGCTAATTTTTCTATTTTCAGTAGAGAGGGGGGGTCTCACTCTTGCTCAGGCTGGTCAGAAACTCCTGAACTCAAGTGATCCTCTTGCCTTAGCCTCCTGAGTAGCTAAACTGCACGCATACACTATAACGCCTGGCTAACTTTTCTATTTTTAGTAGAGACAGGGACTCACTCTTACTCCTTCTTGCTCAGACTGGTCTCAAACTCTTGAGTTCAAGTGATCCTCCCCCTTCCCAGAGTACTAGGATTAAAGGTGTAACCCACCTTGCCTGGCCTATTAATACCTAAAGTTAATAACCCATGGCAGATCTAAAACCAGGAACAAACTTGGTAGAGAAAAGCAGATATCTTTCATTTTAAGGGTGTTTGCCTATTTGAAAGATTACCATGTGCATGTATTAGTTTGAAAACTTTTTTTTTTTTTTTTGAGACAGAGCCTCAAGCTGTCCCCCCTGGTTAGAGTGCCATGGCATCACAGCTCACAGCAACCTCCAACTCCTGGGCTCAAGCGAGTCTCCTGCCTCCGCCTCCCAAGTAGCTGGGACCACAGGCGCC
>CAUYTI010001536.1:0-10208 GCA_963575145.1 Galago senegalensis
GTTAAGGTTTTGACACAACGACTATGCAAATAACATAAAATTTATGTGAACCAGCTTGATGAAAGTATGTCAAAATGTGTGTGAAGACACTACACTGTACCCCATGTTTGCATTAATGTACACAGCTATCATTTAATAAAAAAAAAACTATAAAAAACTAAAAAAAAAAAAAGAAAAATTTAGTGACATCTTTTTGTAAGGTCAGGAAAGAAACCTGTATAGGAGATATAGATGGAGTGGCCGCCATATAGTGGTGGTTCTTTATATCGTGATCTTTGATAATGTGTCCTTGGACAACAAGAGCCATACAGGAATGAGGGATGTGGGTTAGGACAGAGCTCTGCTCTCTCACCCTGGCTCTTAGAAGGTCTTCCCAACATCCCCCGATCCTGGCTCTCAGAAGGTTTTACCAACATCCCCCAATCCTGGCTCTCCGAAGGTCTTACCATATTTTTTCTAGCAGGAAAGGGTTGTGGGAGATTCTTACCATAACAACCTGGAAAATCAATATCAAGAAAAGAAGCCTCCCAAATGAAGAAAGGATATTTTGCCACACAACTGCAAATGAGAGGTCCAATTTTGCCTTTACAAGATGCTATAAACTTGCACTTTGCCACCCCAGTCTCACATGCATGGATATCTGTGAATCAAGAGAAAATATTGTTGTTTTTCATTTTCATGCAACTATACCAGTTCCCTTGCCCATGAAATCTTTATTTTGCTCAACATTTTTCATAAGTATACCCTATCCTGAGCAACCCAACCCAAGGGAAAACAAAAGATGCCTATGCTTCACTGAGTAGGAAATAGGTTGGAAAACTTGGCATTTATCACAGGATTATTAAGATGCAAAACAGAAATGAGGTATTGATATTGGAGGTGCTTTCTAAGCAAAAGTAGCTAAGCATTTGCAAGTCTTTCAGGTAAAATCACTAGGGGCACATATTCCCCACTGGGGAAGAATCCATTGAGTAAACTCCATTCATATCACATAAACCTGTAAACACAAAATCTTACGTAAGGATATCCTCATAAATTTTTTTCTGCAAGGAGTTTTTCTCTGTAAAAGTGAGGAAAAAACATCCTAGGAGCCTTGACAGACAGCTCAGTTCCTCTCCCCCCACCATTATCTTCTTTCTCTGGGACTAGAACTACCAAATTGAAGCTAAACATAAGCCATCTTACAGCCTCCCTTGCAGAGAGGTGGAGCCATCTAAGTATTTGCAGGGCAATGGATGGAAACTCAGAATGATGTGCCATACAGAAAATGAGCATCCCTTCTACTTCCTTTCTTGTCCCTTCTCACTGGCTGGCAAGAGGATGCAGAAGTAGAGTGAGGGTCTCTGGACATATGATAGAAGTTGAATGTTGAAGATGGCCAGAGCACAGAGGAGCTATGGAAGAGCCACATCAGCCTTGAGCTACTTATGTTCAAACTGTTAAAAATAATAATAGTTTATTTAAGCCTTTGTTTAAGCTGCTGTTATTTGAGTATTTGTTATACCACCTGATTTGGTGTACTAATACAGATATTAAGTTCACAAGGAACACTTGTGAAAATAGAACATATAACAAGTCCCAATGACTTCAACAGGATTGCAATTTTAGAGTACACTCTCAGATAAGAGCACATTAAAAAGATAATATAAATCATGACATGACCAAGCAGGATTTATCCTGGGTATGCAAAGCTGGCTGAAGACATGCAAATAAATCATTAGGGTCCATCACATCAACAGAGCAAAGTTGAAACTCATGTGATCATCTTTGAAGGACACAAAGTATATGACAAAGTTCAACATTATTTTTTGATAAAAGTGCACAATAGAATTAAATAAGAAACCATTAACACAAACACCTAGAAAAGTCCCAAACATTTGGGAATGAAACACAGATTTCTAAATAATCCATAAGTCAAGTGATAAACGACACAGAAAATTTTAAAATATTTTTACCTGAATGATAATGAAAGCCAAACACACCAAAATTTGCAAGATTCAGTGGAAGCAGTACTTAGCAGGAAAAGAGAAACTCTAATTTATAGCTAAATTTGAAGCTTTAATTGCATTTGCTAGAAAAAGAGGATGGCTTAATCAATGACTTAAGCTACCAAATCAGAAAATTAAAAATGAAATACAAAAAAAGGTAGAATAAAATAATAAAAAGAAGAAATCAATGTAAAAGCAAACAGAAAATGATAGAAATAATCAACAAAGCCATAAGTCACATCTTGAAAATGATTACCAGGCACAGAAGTTAAGAAGCAAGCACAGTCCCTGACACAGAACTCTTAAAACCCTTGTAATTTCCTGAGCAACAGACACCCTAGAACCTAACACACAGCTCTTAAGATTTTTTAAATTTCCTGAGTATCAGAATCATGGGACTCAACTCCTAAATTCTGTGAAATCTTCTGGGTCACGGTAGCATCTTCTGTTCTAATAAGGTGACTGCCAGCCAGCTCCCATAGGTTCAGAATGGGAGCTTGTTGCCATGGAAACCAACCATGAGATTAAAGGGCTAGAACAGTATTTACAAACCCCACCCCATCTACTGGTAAAAGAGAGGGACTAAAGGTTGAGTTGATACCAATGACCAATACTATAATCAATCATACTTAACTTATGAAGCTCCAACAAAATCCAGAAGGACATGGCTCCAAAAGCTTCTAGTTAGCTGAAACTTTGGAGATTACTGGGATGTGACACATCCAGGGAGATCCTGGACACTCCACACCCCCTTCTCCCACACCTTGTTGTATGCACCTCTGCAAGCCTGCTGGTGATCTGTACCTTTGTAATATTTTATATTAACTGTATAAATGCAAGCAAGGTTTTTCCCTGAGCTCAGACAGCAAATTAATCAAACCTAAGGAATGAGGTCACAATTTGTAGCTGGATGTGGTCAGAAGTTCAGATTACAACTTGGGGCTTGCAATTGGTGTCTGGAGTGAAGGCACTATTGTGGGATTAGTCCCTCAAACTGTGGGATCTGATGCTATCTCCTGGTAGATAATATATAATTGAATTACTAGACACCAGCTATCTGCTGAAAAATTCCTTTTTAATCTGGAGAAAAAAATCCACCATACATTGCTGACCAATAATGAATTATTCTGTATTGTCCTATGTGAGTGTACAGGAGAAACTAACACAGAGATTTTCTCTTTCTTCCAGACGAGGTAGAATGTGGATAATTACCTCCATATTAATGGATGTTGGAATGGAGAAGAAAAAGAGGTGGTTTATTCTCTTCTCCCATGAATTTACATTCTTGAAAGGAGAGTCCTACTCATTAATATTAGAGTGGAAAACTCTAATTCTGAGAGTGAAAAATCATAGGGCCTGCCTAGGCAAGATCCCAGATCTGCTTATGAGATCACAAGTATCTACTCAGCACGTCTTACCTCTATATCAAACAATGGATTTCCACCTTTTCTTGGAGAGTCAGAACCTGTATTCAGCTCCTTTCTCAAATTTTCCTTTCAAAGAAATAAAGATAATTAGGTGGATTTTCACTGAAATTTCAGAAAGCAGGAATATGCATAAATGTGGTAAGGTAAGCCCAGGAAACAATATTTATTAAGGTTCTTCTACACAGGGTGGGCTTAAGGTTGTAGACACTGACAAAAAATCTTCAAATGATGGCTGAGAGATTATTAGTCTTTCCCAAAATGTCTTAATTTCTGCTGACATTTGAGAGCAGTCAATTCTTGCTTGTGGGAGGCTGTCCTGGATATTGTAGGGTGCTGAACTGTGTCCCTGGTCTCTTCCAATACCTTCCCAACAGCTCTAAAGTAGTGACAATCACAAATGAATGTCCCCAGACATTGAGAGGTGACCTTGGGGGAAGATGACAAAATCACCCTTAGGTGAGAACTACTCTATCCTAAAAATTATGAGGAACCATTGCTGTGTGGTAGCAGGAGAAGGATGTGGAGAGATGGTGTAACTGTTACCTAAGCCAGGCTTCACGCTACTTACCTGAATATCCACCTGTGATTGTGTGTTTCCCCTACTCTTCCCTGGTGGGAAGAAGAGTAGCCATTAAAATAGGATAAGGGAGAAAATCCACCCTGCTCACATCACTCTTCCAGTCACCCTCAGCTTGGGTCTTTCCCTGATGTTTCTGCAGCCTACCTGAGCTACCCTCTAAGAAATCCAAAATGTATTCCACTGTAAAGTTTTATAAGGGGATTGATTCTAACAAATAATAGCAAATAAATAATTGAGTGTGGGGTATAATTAATAAACAGGATGCAATGGTGTGGTGATCCATGGCAGAGGACCTAAGCATATCAGAGTTGCAGGGAAGGCTTCCTGAAACAGTGTTAATTCAGTTAATAATATAGAACCAGTTGTTTACACATTACATCTACACTGTCTCATTTACAGAAATGCAATAGGTTCCATAGCAGGCTTAGGGAGCATAATAGCTAATAGTTACTGACCCTTCTTAGGTACCTAGGACAGCTAGGTATTTTGTATGCATTAATAATCACAAAAAGTAGGTGAGGTGCTCTAGTTTTCTAGGCCTGCTGTAACAGAGCCACAGAGTGGGTGGCTTACAGCAACATAAATATACTGTCTCACAGCTCTGGAGGCTAAAGTTTGTCACCAAGATGTCATTCGGACCATGTTCCTTCTAAGGAAGGATCATCTTGCCTGGCTGCTTTTACCTTCTGGTGGTTGTGAACAATTTTCTTCTTTCTTTGGGTTGTGGCCCCCAAACTCCAATCGTTGTCTTCACATTGCCCTCTTCCCTGTCTGTGTGTGTCTGTTTCCAGCTTTCTATCTTTTTATAAGAGCACCACTTCTGTGGGATTCAGGGTGCACCCAAATCTCGTCTGATCTCATCCTGACTTGATCATATTGCAAAGACCCTATTTCCAAGTAAGATCACATTCACAGGTGCCAGGTGGAATGACCCCACTGAGCCAGACTCTGAAATGGCTTCCTGTTACCCCTACCACGTGGTATTCACACTCTTGTATAATATTTTCCATTTTCTATGGATTAGACCCTAGTCTTTCATTACTTATGAACAGAAAATAGCAAAAGTGATGGAATGTTACTTTTGAGATTAGGTTAAAGAGTCTGACTGTTGTCTTATTCACACACTCTGGATGTATTCAGGTGCTTTCTATAATAAAGCAAGAGAAAGACTCAGATAGCTCTAGGAACTGATAACTGCCTGCCACCAACCACCAAATGGGGACTGCAGGCTTCAGTCCAGGGGATCATAATCAACTGGATATTTCCAGCAATCATGTGAGTGGAATGGAAGGATATCCCACCCCAGTTGAGCCACCCAATAAAACCACTGTCCAGAAAACACCACCCCGAGGCAGGTATTATAGACTCCAGAGCAAAGGACACAGGTCAGCCATGCCTGAACCTGCAGAAACATTGAAACAATTAATGTGTGTTGTTTAAGCCACTAAAATTGGAACTAACTGGTTTTGCAGCAACACATAACTAACACTTTACATCTTAGTATTACTCCCATTTACAGAGAAGGTATATAAAAATTAAATGTCACTAATAGAAATCAACTAGTTTGGGGATAAGGCAGTACTTACATCTAATACATTTAACTCAAAATGTGGAATTTTACTATGATTGAAAAAATAAAGAAACATATTGAGGATAGTAAAAGCCAGGCTTCCCATGGTTGGAGACAAGCATTTGGTATTACACTGGCATTCAAATAACAGCATAAACTCATAGACAAATAGACACATGAATTGAAGTTAAGGTGTGTGAGAGATAAGAAACAATTTCAGAAAAAAAATTAGAGATATCTTTTAGAAGGCCAGAAAAGAGACCAGTATAGGAGACATAAATTTCATGGTGTCCACATAGGATGTTTTTTTATGTCATGGGCTTGGATAATGTCTCCTTGGACAACAAGGACAATGAAGGAATGAGGGACATGAGTTAGGACAGAGCTCTGCTCTTTCAACATGGCCTGGAATTGGTAGCTCTCAGAAACTCTTGCCCTCCCCGACCCTGCTCTATTTCATGGAGGAAGGAGTATTGTTGAGTGATTCTTACCATCACAATCTGGATGACTGATATTAACCAAATCAGCCACCCAATTGGAAAATGGATATTTTACAATACACCTGCAGTCATATATGGCTAATCCAGCTTCACAAAATGGTATGAGTTTGCACTTTCCCAGCCCAGTTTCACACTCTGTGAATAAAGAGAAAATACTGTTGTTTTTCATTTTCATAGATATATAGCACTTCCCTTGCCCTTGGAAACTTTATTTCCCAACATTGTTTATAAGTGTCCCCAAATATCCTGAGCAATTCAGCCCAAGAGAAGATAGGAGATGGCTCTGCTTCTCTAGGCCAGAATGTGGTGGGGAAATGCAGCTTTTACCATAGGATACCTAAGAAGAAAAAAAGTGAAATAATTATTCTGGAGTCCCTAGTGAGGAGAATCATAAGCTTTCTAAGCATGAGTAGCTAAGCATTTGCAAGTCTTCCAGGTAAAATCACTAGGAGCACATATTTGGCACTGGGGAATAATTTCTTGAGTAAACTCTGTCCGTAACACATGCGCTGATAAACACATGTCTGACTAAACATTGTCATCAGATTTTTTTTTTATATACAGGAGTTTTTCTCTGAATAAGTGAGAACATTATTCTAGGAGCAATGGCAGACAGTTCAGTGCCCCAGTCACCTTTTGCCCCTTCTATTTCTTGGACTAGAAATGCCAAATTGAAGCTGAACACAAGTCATTTCCCAGGCTTCCTTGCAGCTATGTGGGGCCAAGGAACTATTTGCAGGCCAATGGATAGAAGCTCAGAATGATGTATTGTACAGAAAGTGAGCATCCTTTCTACTTCTCCTGTCCCTCTCTTGTGGCTGTATGGTAAGAGGATGAGGACTTAGAGCAGCTATGTTGTAACACAAGATAAGAGTTGGATGTTGAAGATGGAGGAGCATAGAGCTGCATGGAATAGGCACAGAGCCTGGGCTCCTGGGCTCTGTTAAAGAAATGGCAGTTCAGTCATTGTTTGAGCTGCTGTTACTTTTGTCTCGGTTATACCACCTGATTTGGGGTGTTAACAGAAATAGTACATTTACATGAAACAATTGTCAAAATAGACAGTAAGAAAAATCTAAATGAATTCAAAAGGCCTTAAGTTAACAAAGCCTTTAACAAGTATGCTCCTAGACAAGAACACATCAAAGTTTATGCATTATAAGCAAATGGGATTTATTCCTCGTAAGCAAGGCTGGTTTAACATATGCAATTCAACAAGTGGACACCTCACATTAATAGAACAAAAGTTAAAAATCATATGTTCATCTTCACTGATGCAGAAAAAACATTTAATGAAGTCCAACATCCTTTCCTGATTAAAAAAATTCTTAATAAAATTAAATAAGAAACCACATTTCTAAATAGCCAAAATTCAAGTGACAAACCCTACAGAAAGTTTTTAAATGTTTTTAACTGAGTGATAATGAAAGCCCAACATCTCAAACTTTGCAGCATGCAGCCAAAGTAGTACTTAAAAGAAAATGTGTAGCTTTAAATAATAGCTAAATTTGAAACTTTAAATGTATTGATTAGAAAAGTAGGATGACCTAAAAAATCAATGATTTAAGCTACCTAGTAAACAAGTTAGAAAATTAAAAATGAAATACAAAGAAAGTATAATAAAATAATAGAGAGCATAAATTGATGTAAAAGGAAACAGAAAAATTCTAGAAATTATCACCAAAGAGAAAAGTTGATTCTTTGGAATAATTTATAGACATAGAACTTAAGGAGAAATAACATCCCCTGACACTGAACTCTTTTTTTTTTTTTTTTTTTGGCTGGGGCTGGGTTTGAACCAGCCGCCTCCAGCATATGGGGCTAGTGCCCCACCCCTTTGAGCCACAGACACCACCTGACACTGAACTCTTAGAGGCCTTGCAGTGCCCTGAGCAATAGGCACATAAGGAAAATATTTTTTTCTGATGCTTGGTCTTTCACTCAAGTTCCTGACACACACCTTCTAGAACTTTTGATATGCCCTGAGTATGAGGAGCATGTGACTTAAATCCTAAATGCCTTGGAATTTCCTGGGTTATAGTATCAACATCTGTTCTATTGAGATGACTCTTCACTAGCTTCTAATGGCTAAGAATGGGAGTTAGTTACCAGGGAAAACAGCCCTGAGATTAGGGATTAGAACTTTAATTTCCACCCCATACCACCTGTAGGGAGGGAGGAGAGGCAGAATGTTAGGTTGATGCCAATGGCCAATACTGTAATCAAGCATGCTAAGTAATGAATCCTCCATCTAAATCCAGAAGAACATGGCTCCCAGAACTTCTAGGTGAAAATTTGGAGATACCTGTGATGTGACAGACCTAAAGAGGGTTTGCAAGCCCCACATTACCCTCTTCATGCCTGGTTCTGTGAGTGGCTTCCATCTGGCTGGTCATCTGGATCTTTTATAATATCTTTTATAATAAATGGATAATTACAAGTGAAGAGTTTTCCTGAGTTCAGCGAGAAACTTCATCAAACCCATGAGGGGGAGATTTGATTTAAAGCCGGTTGCTCAGATATACAGGCTACAACTTGGCAGGGACTGGCAATTGGCATGTGAAATGAAGGCACTATTGTGGGACTCAGCCCTCAATATGAGATCTGACACTATCTCCGGGTAGATAATGTCAGAATTGAACTACTGGACACCCAGCTGATATCTGCTGGAGAACTTCTTGTTTAAGGTGGAAGGAAAAAAATCCACACACATTTTGATGACCAAAGATGGTGAATTCTGTGTGGTTTTGACTATGCAGGAGTAGAGTAGGAAAATAACCCAAAATGTTTTCCTTTTCACCAGTAAGGGTAAGATAGTGGGTATGTTCTTAAGTGATTTTTACCATGTTAAGAGAAGCCATGATGGGGAAAAGAGCTGGTTTATTTTCTTGTAACTTGAATTTCTATTTTTGAAAGCAGAAGTCTACTTGTGTAACATTAGAATGGAAGACTAATTCTGGGAGGTGATTGATTTTCTCGTTCATAGGCCCTTCCAGTTCAGGAACCCAGATCTGTCTGTAGAGGTCACTAGAGTCCATGCTACATCTCTTACCTATATCAAATTCAGCATTTTGTGGTTTTCCTGGAGAAGCGGACATCACATTCAAGACACTCAATTCTACTCTCTGGAGTAGACGTGTAGCCTTTCCAGCAAAGGCCCTTTTGCTTCTGGTCTTCCTCAGATGTTCCTATCAAAGAATTAAAACTAATTAGACAGAGTTTCTCTGAAACTTCAGAGAGATAGAATATGCATACATGTGGTAGGGGTGAGCCCAGAAGTCAGTATTTATTAAGGTGCTATTAGGTGGGAGGGCATGAGGTTCTAGACACTGACTCAGGTCTTTCAATGACATCTGAGGCATTGTCACTCTTTCCCAGAGTGTCTTAATTTCCACTGACATCTGAGACCAGTCAATTCTTGGTTGTGGGAGGCTGTCCAGGGCATTGTCGGATATTGAGCTTTGTCCCAGGTCTTTATTCACTAGGTACTAGTTTCAAACCTTCCCTCCACAAATAAAGTTATAACAACAAAAAAATGTCCCCAGTTATTGACAGATGACCCTTGGCATAGAGCACAATGTCACCCCAGATGAGAACTACTTTACCCTAAAACTACAGAGAACAGAGAACCCTGTGAGCATTATAGCAGGAGAATGATGTGGTAAGATAAGCCTGCTGTTTCCCAAACAAAGGCCTCACCCCACTTACCTGAATCATCACTTGTGTCTGTGTCTCTTCAATGCTCTTCACTGCGGGGGGTGGGGGAAGTAGTCATTAAAAGAGGTCTAGGAGAAAATCCACCCTGGTCACACCACTTCTTCTAATCACCTTCAACTTGGGTCTTTCCTAGATGCTTCTGCAGACCACCCTAATTCCCCTCTAAGAAATCCAAAATGTATTCACAGTAGGATTGCAGAAGGAAATTAGAACGTGGCCTCCAGATTGAAACTTCAGTCAACAGTGTTTATTGAGCATCTAGTAAAAACCAGACATGATGCTAAACCACACAGATATAGGTTAGTGAAAGAGACCAAGGGTGTCCTCCTGTGGAGTTTGCAGTCTGCAAGGAAAGGCAGCAAGCAAATAATTACAAATAAATCACTGAGTGATTAGAAATTATGATCTTAATAAATAGGACTCAAT
>CAUYTI010001538.1:0-51922 GCA_963575145.1 Galago senegalensis
TGAGGTTTGTCTTATAGGGGTACAGGTGAATCTTTCTAAGAGTAGAATTTGAACGTTTTAAAGCAATAACTGAGAAAATGACATGAAGGCAGTGTTGACCAGTTTGTTGGAAGTATTTCAGAATGCATGTGAAAACCCCACACTGTACCCCAGAAGAGTATCAATGTACATAGTTAACATTCAAGAAAAAAAAAAAAAGAATGTTGAAGATGGATGGTCATGCTCTTCTTGCTTGGTAGGTTTTGATTGAAAATTCTGCTTTCATCCTAATGTCTCTGCCTCTGTAGGTCAATTGGTGTTAATTCTTGGCTGCTTGTAGAATTTTTTCTTTCATCTTGACTTTGGAAAGGTTCATTACAATGTGTCTTGGAGGACCTGTTTGAGTTGAGGTGACCCAGGATTCGATATCCATCTGAAAGGAGTGAGTTTGGAACTTTAGCAAAACTTGGGAAGTTTTCACTTATGATAGACTCCAGTAGGACTTCCATTCCTTTGGTAATATCTTCTTCCTCTTCAGAATTCATGTTTGAATGCCTCATGGATTCTCATAGTTCTCTAAGTGCCTCTTCGGCTTTCTCTCTCTTCTTTTCTGCCTCTTTAATAACCTGCGTTAACTCAAAAACTTTATCCTCTAGCACTGAGGTTCTTTCTTCTCCTTGGTCTAACCCACTTCACCCGCCCCGCCCATTCTTGTGATACTTTACTAAGAAGAATGTGTTTCAACTTCCTACAGGTAAATAAAAAAGATATAAGGTCTCTGTCTTTTTTATGGCAGAATAGTATTCCATGCTATATGGGTACCACAGTTTGTTAATCCATTCCTGGGTTGATGTGTATTTAAATTGTTTACAATTGTCAATTGTAAATCGTAAATAAACAATCTAGGACAAATGTCCTTACGATGAAATGATTTTTTTCTTCTGAGTAGATGCCTAGTAATGGGATTAAATGAAAGGTCTAGTTTAAGTTCTTTGAGAATTCTCCATACTTCTTTCCAAAGAGACTGTACTAGTTTGCAATCCTAGTGATTTTTTGATACAAGCATAAAATATATAATGACCAAATCTGGATAGTTGGGATATTCCATTGCCTCAAACACTTATCCTTTCTCAGTGTTGGGAACATTTCATATTTATTCTTTTAGATATATTGCAACATAAACAAATTGTTGTTAACTATTGTAACCCAATTGTCTAGGGATCACTGGATCTTACTCCTGCTGTCTAATTGTAGTTTTGTACCCATTAACAATCCCCTCTTAATCTCCCCCTCCCCACCACCCACCTTTTCCAGCCACTGGTAACCATCATTCAGTTCACTACAGAATGAGATCACTTTTTATTTATTTATTTTTTTGACAGAGCCTCACTATGTCACCCTGGGTAGAGTTCTGTGGTGTCACAGCTCATAGAAACCTCAGCTCTTGGGCTTAAGCAATTCTCATGCCTCAGCCTCCCAAGTAGCTGGGACTACAGGCACCCACCACAATGCCCAGCTATTTTTTTTGTTGCAGTTATTTAGTTGGCCCAGGCTGGGTTCAAACCCATCACCCTCAGCGTATGAGGCTGGCACCATAACCACTGTGCTATAGGTGCTGAGCCATGAGATCATGTTTTTTAGTTTCCACATAAGACCATTAAACTTTTGTCTCTCCCAAGCAGAAAAAGCTTTTAACTATGGTTGTGAGTGTCAGCGTCCCTTTCTAAGAGTAGCATTTGCTGAGATCTGTGGAAAACAGCAGCAATCAACTAAAGAAATATAAAGTTAGGAGTGTCCTGGGATTCTGGCAATGGTCTAACCCACTTTTAATACTTTCCATTGCATCTTTACATTATCTGATTGTCTCCTTTATTTCCTTAAGCTTCATCATATCTTTCTATATTCTACATATCTCTCATCTGACTTTTGGTTCTGTCTCTCCATTTTCTTGTCCATTCTTTTATTGTCTTTATCATCCATATTTTAAGTTCCCTTCCTGTCAAGTCCATTAATTCTTTATAGGTGGTGTCTTCTGCAGTAGCTGCCTCATTGTCCAGGGGGGATTTTCTCTGTTTTGGTTTTTTATGTTGCCTGAATTTTTCTGTTGGTTCCTTTTCATGTGTTCTTTCTTCTTGTTCACCTACTTGTCCTCCTTTTTCCTTCTTACTGCCTCCTATGTTTTAAAAAGAAGTCCTTGCTCTTGATGACAGAATGTTGCAATATGTCACTGGGACAGTAGGTGGTGCTGTTTTCTTTGGGGTGGGGAGGGACAGCACAGCCAGCAACTTCTATGGTCCTTATTCCAAACTTAGTTGCCTTCAGTGATCACCTGATTGTTTCCTCAGCATTCAGACCTTGCTAGGTTGGGATCTCAAAGCTGACAAAAATTCTTCAAGGGGAGTGCCCCCCTGACTCCAGTTCTCTTGAGGTGTGAGAGACCTTTAGCCTATCACAAGAGTAGAGTTCTGATTCTGGCAGGCAGAATTTAGATGGCTGTACTTTAGGCCCCTAGTAAGACCTTTTCATAACCTTCCCACAGTGGCAGCCCCCTGGCCTCTGAGACCTTCTCAGCATGGTTGTCTTGCCAGTCACCAAACTTATGGCAAATCCACTCCAAATGGCATTCAAATCTGGTTGCTGTATACTACTTGAGTCCACCCACTCATCCCACCTTTCCACTCAACATGCAGCTTCCCCCAACAACTGATAACTCCAGAAAGGCGTCTTCCCTTCCTGGACCTCCATTGGAGGCCAGTTTATCCCATTGGTCACAATCACTTGCTTAATTCATCAGATTTCCACTGCTCCAGATCATATGCTGTATCCAACTACCACCTCCTTGCTGTGCTCCCTGAACTACAACTCTGAGTAAGGTCTCTGTGCCAGTGGGGCAGGGTTGGTTCTCTCTCTTTCCCAGTCATTCTAGGAGAACTTAGCTTAATGATTCCTCTGGTCAACCATCTTGCTCTGCACCTTATGCAGTTTTTTTTGAACTCAAAATACTTTTTGTGTATTTGTACTTGAAAGAGATTCATGTAGGCCATGTATGCTTGTGGAGTTATTCGTAGTTGACATTGGTGATTACTGAAGACCCAAATTGCTCATTCAAAATGCTCCTGTTTCTGAAATGTTACTTATTGTTATTCTTGCTCCAGGGCTGGAAGTTCTTTGTAGCTAAGACTTCTTTTAGTGTTTGAAATTAAAAGATGATCCATCTTTGAGTGGTGCCAATTTGGCTTCCTTTTTAAGCCATTTTGACATTATATTTTCAGAAACTCTGTTTCTGTGGTGAAAAGGTAGTTTTTGTTCTATCTTCTTAGTCCAAGGAGTGTCTTCACTTGGTGTGAGTTTTTCTCTTGTGGTTAATTTATCAAGATTTTACGTAACTATTTAAATATCAATATTGTTTCAGTATGACATGTTGTACTACATATCAAAAAATACTAAAGAATTATCAATAATAATACCTTATTAAAGGACAATGGAGCTCTTCCTCAGTTCCTGTTGTTGTCATATTTGATGAACTGTGTATTAAAAATACAGCTACATAAACATGCCATCATTATTTAAATTATTTTGATTAGTTAACTGAAAGAAAGGTGTGTATCACTTAGAGTTAATTATTCCAGAGACTAGTAAGAAGATAACTTAATATCCAAACTTCGTGAAATATGTCCCTTTAGATGTAGCAAGAGGAAGATTGGTTAAATCTCATTTTTATTTCTTTTTTGAGTTAGCAGCTACAGTAAGTCACTTAGCTTTTATCATGTGTTAAAAAGTGTATTAATATGAGAATTTAGTGACTAATTTTTTCATAATTGGTGTATTTACAATATTTTTTAAACTTTTCATTGGAAGTTAAAGTTGATCATAAATGGTTTAGAAGTTTAGGTGGAATGCAATGGGTTTACTGTATAAACTATGCATTTTTAAATGCTACTCAGTATTTAATAACATGTTGGACAAACTGAGGAAATCACATTATAAAAAGATCTAAAATGTCAAACTTCTTTGGCTGAATTGCATCTTCTTTTTAAAAAATTAAATATTATTTGATATAAATAAGACATTTATTGAAAATATATTCCTTTGTACTCGGTTTAAGAATTTTTGTTGTCAAGGTTTTGTGACAAAGAGATTTGAAGTGTGCAAAACATCACATTTAATGAGCTTCAGGAGACATCAAATCATTGGTTTTCATAACAGTTTATTGAAATCAATGCATTTCCTCCAAAATAGCATGTCTATATTTAGAGAATCTACAGATTAAATGTGACAGAAGTTCTTCCTTCCTATATTGGATGAATTAACAAATAAATGAAATTGTTTTGAACCTGAGAATATCGGTGCCACTGTCGTCACCCTTTTGAAGATATTGGACTTGGTTGTGAACAAGTGGGCACTAAGGTATCTGTCTTGTTTATTGCTAGGCGAGTGTGTGTGTGAGGGGTGTGTGTGCACATGCATATTGGACATGTGTCAATGTTAAATAAAATCAATCTCTGTGCTCAAATAGAAATCATCTCATTTTATCATTTTTCTTGCTGTTTTAAATGATTTATCATAACACATCATTATCAAGAATATTTGGGCCAGGCACAATGGCTCATACCTGTAATCCTAACACTCTCAGAAGCCAAGGTGGGAGGATCCCTTGAGCTCAGGAGTTCAAGATCAGCCTGAGCAAGAATGAGACCTCCCTCATCTCTACTAAAAATTGAAAAATTAGCTGAGTGTTGTGGCTAGCATCTGTAGTCCCAGCTACTCAGGAGTCTGGGGCAGAGGAAAATCACTGGACCTCAGGTGTCTGAGGTTGCTATGAGCTAGGTTGAGGCCATGGCACTTTAGCCTGAGACAACAGAATGAGACTGTCTCAAAAAAATTTGTGAATAGATAGAAAACAGAAAAAGAAAAGCACATGTATAGAACACTTATCTCTTCTTCCCTGCATTAATTCAGTAATATCGTGGCATTTCCCATGTGTTATGCTTTAGACAATGAAGAAAATAAAGTAAGTAAAGCATTCCTTGACCTTTACAAATTAGTAGCTTTTTCAACACATTCACTGAGGTTAACTGTGGCAGATGTTAGATTCATGGCAGATTCACTGTGGCAGATGTTAGGATAACGGCCTATGAAGAGTGGTCTGGAGCTTCCCAGGCAGTTAGGGAGGCTTTGGGAGAGCTGTAAATCAAGGTCCTCATGTTTGAACAGAATCCTCTTAGGTCACTTGGAATTTATCAGGTGAACAAGCCACATAAATATGTTTCAGCAGAGGCTCTGGGGTGACCAGTAACCACACGGATGCCATAGATTGTACAACTTCCCCATGGCTTAGAAATATGATGCAGATGAATAAATAAGATGTTCCATTTGGCCACTTAAGGTGCTTTCACCAAGGAAAGGTTTATTTATTTTTCTGCTGTGATGGGGAATTTGGGAGAGTCATTTCTGAGAATTGGTTTGGAGGTGGTAACGCCAAGGTCTGTGGCTCCCAGAATTTCCTGGGCTTCCCCACCAGCACGAGATGGCTGATGCTCAGTTTATTTCCCCTTAGCTCTGCCTTTTCCAAAATAAGTTCTGAAGAAAAATTTAATCCACACCAGAGAGCCAAAGCTATTCAATCTTCTAAGCCATTTGATCTTATTACTAAAAGTAATTATTTGAGGGGGTTATCACAGCTTGGCCCCTGTAAGATAGGGTTTCGTGGAATCTGCCCCAAGCCAGTGCTGATGGGGAGGCCGGGTCTGTAAGTGTGGCTGTCTGCACTTTGGAAGACGAGACACGGAAAGTGTTTTGACAGAACCAGCTGCCATTAAGGTTTGCAAATTGTGAGAGAGACCTGGTCTGTGCTCAATTACCGAGATAATTATTTGTGTTCACATGGGGAGGGGGTTGTTACTGACTTGCCTCAGCTCAATATGATTCTCAAGTGTAGAAAGATTTGGAAAACTTTTACTTGCCTTTTAATCAGTTGGTCTTCTATTTAATAGAAAAATATATATTTGGGATTATCTCTTTATACAAAAATTTTTTTAGAACAGTTTCATGTTCATAGAAAAGTTGCAGAGATGGTCCAGAGAGTTCCCAGATACCACCACCCACTTTTCCTGTTACTATTGTCTTACACTACGGTGATACATTTGGTTCAAAGAATAATCCAATAATGATACGTTGTTATTAACTAAGGTCTATGTTTTGTTGAGATTTCCTTAGTTTCTGCCTAATTCTGTTCCAGGATTCCGTCCAAAATACCAGATCACATGTAGATGTCTTGTGCCACCTTAGGGTGACCAGAGGCTCCTCTTATCTCTGGGAGTTTCTCAGACCTTCATTGTTTTAGATGAGTTTGAGGAATACTGAGCTGGTATTCTGTGGTATTCCCCAAGTTGAGCTTTGTCTGAAGTTTTATGATCATTAGACTGAGATTATGGGTATGTGGAGCAAGATCACAGAGGTAAAGCGCCTTTTTTTATAACATCATACCAAAGGTCCATGTTATCAATATGACTTTTCAATGTTGTTAGCCTTGATCATCTAATCAAGATAGTGTCTGTCAGGTCTCCCTGCTGTAAAGTCCCTCTGCCCCCAGTTCTATGCTGCACCCTGTAAAGAAGTTTATTTATTGAGTTGTTCAAATTGTGCTGCTTTTCTCTTGGGGGTCCTTGCTGTCTCATCCTGCGTGCCTCCACACCGCCTACATCCATCGCCGTGAGTTTGTTGAGCAGACCCGCTTCTTGGCACTACAAGGCGCTTAAGACTGATCGTAGGTATTTCCTCTGCCAGTCCTAGCACCAGAGAATTCTCCAAGGAACACTGATTCTACTGAAGTTTTATGATATTAGAAAAGAAGATCTAGACACTGGGTGTGTTTGTTACAACTAGACTGTCGGTATTGATGGGCCCACGGTGCTTCCAGAAAAGGGAATAGGTGTGTCTTTTTTTCTATATGTACTTCTTTATATATACAGATATTTTGAACAGTTTTACTGTGGTGCCCTGGGTAGAGTGGTGTGCCATCACAGCTCACAGCAACCTCAAACTCTTGGGCTTAAGTGATTCTCTTGCCTCAGCCTCCCGAGTAGCTGGGACTACAGGTGCCAGCCACAGCGCCCGGCTAATTTTTGGTTGTAGTTGTCAATGTTATTTGGCAGACCCGGGCCAGGTTTGATGTATGTGGCCAGTGCCCTAGCCACTGAGCTATAGGCATGGAGCCTCTTTATAAATATTGCTACATGTAGCCATCTGTATCTGATGTGTATCTGTGTCTCTGATGTTGCCAACTCCAATGCATTATAACATGGATTGTTTTAGCATCCTCTGCTTGATCTGTAAACTCACACTCTACAATTAACTGAACTCTTTCCCACCCGCTTTCATGATTTCCATAAACATGTGTAGGAATATTGGAATTGTCAACTGTAGCCATGTGGGATATACTTCACAACTCTAAGATGGCATTTGTCTACATACAATTCTTTTCTTTTAGTGTAACAGACTAATGTAGGTCAGAACTTTCCCCCCATCCCAGTAGTCAGATTGTTTCACATGCTTGCAATATATTAAGATACCTTGTTACATCCTGCTTTATTATGCAGAATAATTTCACTGCCTTAAAAAATTCTCTGTGCTTCAGTGATTGAGACCTCCCACCTCTCCTATTCCTAATATTTTTATCTCTCTATAGCTTTGGTTTTTCCAGAATGTCATATAGTTGGTATCCTATAAATCGTACAGTAATATATCATTTTCAGAATGACTTATTTTAATTAGCAGGGTGATTGTAGACATTACACATGTCTTTTCATGGTTTGGTAGCTCACTTGACCAACTGAAGGACGTCTTGCCTGTGTCTGTTTCCTAACGATTATGAACAAAACTGCTGAAACTTCTGCATGAAGTTTTGTGTGTGCAGACTTTTCAAATCTGCTGAACAAGTCCCTAGGAGCTTGATTGCTGAGTTGAATGGCGAGACTGTGCTCAGCTTTTCAAGGAAGTGCCAGACCACCTTCCACGGAGGTTCCGCATTCCAAGCAGTCCTGCTTCTGCTGCTCTGTGTCCTGGCTGTCAAGGGGCATTGTTCATTCTTGTGGGTTTTAGAAATTTTAATACATGTGTACAGAGATATGCCATTATTGAATTTATTTTTTATAATTAAATCATAACTTTGTCCATTGATGCATTTATGGGATTCAGGGTACTGCTTCGATATACAATGTGAAATGCTTACGTTGAACTAAGTAACACATTCATCACAATTAGACTCTTAATAGCTTTGAAACATACATCACGCACATTTGGGGGACCTCACCTAATTATTTTAATTGGCAGTTCCCTAATAAAAGATGATATTGACCTCAACTAATGTCATTATTTTAATTGGCAGTTCCCTAATAAAAGATGATATTGACCAAGGTCTCATGGGGCTATGTGCCATCATGTGCCATCTATATCACTTCTTTGGTGAGATGTCTGTTCAGATCTTTTGCACATTTTTATTTTTATTTTTTTTCAGTTTTTGGCTGGGGCTGGGTTTGAACCCACCACCTCTGGTATCTGGGGCCAGCGCCCTACTCCTCTGAGCCACAGATGCTTCCATTTTGCACATTAAAAATTTTTTTTTTGTTATCACATTTTAAGAGTTGCATATTTTAGATATAAGTTCTATATTAAATGGTGTTTTGTAAATATTTTCTCTTAGTCTGTGGTTGCTCTTCATTCTTCAAACACTGCATTTTACAGAAAATGTTTTCGTTTTCATTAGGTCTAACTTATTCATTTTTTCTTTCATGAATCATGATTTGGTATTATATCTAAAAAGTCATCCCCAAATCCAAAGCCAGCTAGATTTTCTCCTGTGTTTTCCTATAGATGTTTTATTGTTTTGTGTTTGAAATTTAGGCCTCTGACACACTTTGAATTGATATGTGTGAAAGCTTTATCTTGGTATATTTTTAAATGGATGTCCAATTATTATAGCACTGTTTGTTGAAAAGACTACTTTTAAAAATTGAATTTTCTTTCTGTTTTTTTTTTTCTTTCTTTTTTTTTTTTTTTTTTTTGTCAATTGGGAGAAATGATCCCAATTGATTTCTTTGTCAAAGAGAAACAAAGACAACTGGTCTATAAGTACTGAATTTTGATATATATCCTTTGTCCAAAGTTAGTGAAAGAGATTGTAGGGAATTTGGTATCATATTTTTTCCCTTAAATATACATTAGAATTTACCAGTTTAATCACTGGTATTTATTATTACTATTATTATCATTATTTTTTTTCTGTAGATATTCTATTCTTTCTATAATTATGATTATTATTTCATAAAAAAATGAAGGCTAGTTTAGTTTAAATGATCTATTTTTCCTTGAGTGAGTTTTGCAAGTTTGTGGATTCGAACTGGTTCATTTTACTGTATTATAAAGTTGTTCATAGTTTTCCCAGTAATTGTAGGACTGGGTCTTTTAAAGTAAGACTTGACTTTACTTTTTTATTATCCCTGATATCCCCTATTCATTTCTAATCTGGGTTATTTGTATTTTCCCTTTTTTCCTGGTTGTCTTTGCTAAAAATTTATCATTTATATTGAGGTTTGCAAAGAATTTTGAGTTTTGTTGATTTTCTACTGTTTTCTATTTCATGTATTTCCTCTTCAATTTTTATTTATTTACTCATGTTTGCTTTAGGCTTAAATTTATCCTATTTTTCTAAGGTGTAACTTTTATTTATTGATTATAAATTTAAGTGAGATGTCATAAGCTATGGCTATGTAAAAGGAAAGATTTCTCTATTGTGAATGGAGGGAGGATATTCTTACATGGTGTTTGTATTCTTATCAGTAATTACAATAGTTGTCTCACAAATGTTGATGTACTTCTTTCTTGAGACTGTGTTATTTTTTTGTTGGTCTATGCTTAGGAAAGATCTATCCTGTCTCAAGAAAAAATATTTTTAGTGTTTTTAAAGATAGGTAGGGTATTGTTCCACTGGGAATTTATTTAGACTGTGTATGACTGAAAAATTGTAATTTAATATAATTACTGAAGCTTATATTCATAACTGTATAAAATAATGTGTATATTTCTCATACACTTATATCAACCTAAGCAGTTTACTAGAAGAGGATGAAAATATGTGTACACAAAAAGACATATGACAATGATCATAGTAGCACTTTTCACAAAAGTTCCAAACTGGAAATTACCCAAATATCAATCACCAAGAAAACTAGGCAAACAAATGGTGGATAAATTATACGGGGGTGCTAGCCTTTTTGGCACCAAGCACCAGTTTCATGAAAGTGAAATTTTCTACAGACAGGGGAGAAGTCAAACACAAAAATTGCATATTCTATTATCCATTTATGAAAAGCAAAGGAACAGTAAAACTAAGCTATAGTGATAGAATTCACTGGTCCACCTGTGGGTGAATGTGAATTACACACTGAAATAAATTAATATTGGCTGGATGGTAAAATAGATGACTTAATGCCGTGGATTAAAATTTATCTGTCCTCCTGCCTCAGCCTCCCAGAGTGCTAGGATTGTAGGCGTGAGCTTCTGCACCCGGCCATGGTTTTTATTTCTGCTTCTCATTTTTCAGTTGACCTGATATCCATTCATGGTAGTCTTATTTGACCAAGTAACCCACATGCTGGTTCTGATCAGAAGCTCATGGTGCCAAAGAGAGACAAGCATGCATGAGAACCAGGCAACTCTCATGACTTTCCCAAGACAATTTCTGCTGATATTTTCAGGTATGTCTTTGGGTGTCTTTGGAAACCTCATGGATTGGCAGAGCCAAAAGCCAGGTGACGTGGAGTTATGAGTGGGCTTATAGTTCTAGTGTCAATTCTTATTTTTTTTCTATATCAACATAAACCTCATAATAGACATTGCATGTATATCAGGAAAATCTACAATGTGTTAATACTCTCAAGATGTTTGTAATACTGGTGTTTAAATGTAAAATCAAACACTGACCCAAACTTATTTTTTCCATGTTTCTTTAGGTGGGCATGTCTACTCTCTAGTTTTAAACTAAGATTCACTTAATGCCAATTCATACTGTTGGGTTGTAATGAATATTCCTCTCCAATTCCACCCCTTCAACTGTGTTGGAATCAAAGTTTTCATTCTCTATTATTACCTTGAATTTGACACATTCTAAAACTTAGAATGAGAAGTAATTAGTTACTATTCAGGAAATAATAGTTCTTTGGCACTATTTTTTGTCTTGAGTAATTATTTTGGAGGCTACAGATACCGTGTTGGTTGTCTCACCATCTTGGGCATCAAATGACAAATGATAATATAATTTTATAACTTTTTATTGACATATTTTAATGCTGCCCTTAAACACTTCTTTGCTATTTTTCTTTTCTCCTTTAACTTAATTTTTATTAAATTGTAACTGTATACATTTACGGGGCACAATGTGATGATATAATGTGTAATGCTTAAATTAAACTAATGATCATAACCATCACCTCACTTACTTATTTTTGTGGTATAACATTTATAATATACTCCTAAGTTATTTTTAAATGTTCCCTTGCATTGTGTACATTAGGAGAGATCCTGCCGTATACCCCCCATTCCCTCTGTCTTTCTGAACTATCTTTGCGTTTTATCATTTGTATGCATGTAAAAGTGCTTCTATATTGTTTTCATAATAGTATTTTGTACATTACATACTTCCCCACATTCTTGAGATACTTTACTAAGACGAATATGTTCTAGCCCTATCCAGGTAAACATAAAAGATGTAAAGTCTCCCTTCTTTTTATGGCTGCATAGTATTTCATGGTATTTCATACCACCATTTATTAATCCATTCATGGGTTGATAGGCATTTGGGCTGCTTCTGTGAGTTGGCTATTGTGAATTGGGCTGTAATAACGATTCTGGTATAAATGTCTTTGTTATAAAATGATTATTGTTCATCTGTAGATACCTAGTGATGATATTGTGGGATTAAATGGTTGGTCAACTTTTAGTTTCCTACTTCTTTCCACAAAGACTGTGTTAGTTTGCAGTCCCACTGGCCGTATTTAAGTGTGCCTCTCTCACAACATCTATGCCAACATCTGCAGTTTGGGGATTTTGTAACGTGGGCTAATCTTACTGGGGTTAGGTGATAATCTCAAAGTGGTTTTGATTTGCATTTCTCTGATGATTAAAGATGAGCATTTTTTCATGTGTTTGTGGGCCATGTACTTGTCATCTTCAGAGAAGTTTCTGTTCAAGTATCTTGCCCATAAAGAAATGAGATTGTTTATTCTTTTCTTACTGATTCGTTTGAGTTCTCTGTGCATTCAAATTATCAGCACTTTGTTGGCATCATAAGCTACAAAAATCTTCTCCCATTCAGAAGTTTGTCTGTTTGCTTTACTTACAGTGCCCTTTAGCTGTGCAGAAGCTTGTTAGCTTGATCAGATCTCAGTAATATTATTTTTGGTGTTGAATCAATTGCCGAGGGGTGGTCCATCTCATGAAATATTTTCCCAGGCAAACATCTTCAGGTGTTTTCCTTGCACTCTCTTCTAGTATTTTTATAGTTTCCTGTCTTAAGTTTAAATATTTTATCCAGTGAGAATCAATTTTTGTTAGTGGTGAAAGGTGAGGGTCCAATTTCAGTCTTCTATAGGTCACTAGCCAGTTCTCCCAGAATCATTTGTTAAATAGGAAATCTTTTCCCCAATGTATGTTTTTGTTATGCTTATCAAAGATCAAATGATAATATGGAGCTGGCTTCATCTCTTGGTTCTCTATTCTGTTCCATATATCTACATCTCTATTTTTGTGCCAGTACCATTCTGTTTTGATCACTATAGATTTATAGTATAATTTGAAATCTGGTAATGTGATGCCTCCTGATTTGTTTTTATTCCTAAATAACATATTGGTTATTCAAAGTTTTTTTTTTTTTCCTGATTCTATATAAAAGAAAGTACTATTTTTTTCAAGTTCTTTAAAGTATGACATTGGTACTTTGATAGGGATTGCATTAAATCTGTAGATTGCTTTGGGTAGTATGGACATTTTTAACAATTTTAATTCTTCCCAGCCACGAACTTGGTATATTTTTCTACTTGTTAACATCTTTATCTACTTCTTTTCTCAGGCTTTTGTAGCTCTCATTATAGATATTTTTCACTTCCTGTGTTAGATAAATTCCCAGATATTTTATCTTCTTTGGCACTACTGTAAAAGGAATAGAGCCTTGACTATATTTTCAGCTTGACTATTGTTGGCATATATAAAAGGTACTGATTTGTAAGTATTGATTTATTTTTATCCTGAGACACTGCTATATTCCTTGATCAGGAATAAAATCCTGTCATCCACGAAGAGTGAGAGTTTGACTTCCTTTGACCCCATCTGAATACCTTTGATCCCCTTCTCTTGCCTGATTGTGATGGCTAGGACTTCTATTACTATGTTGAATAGCAGTGGTGACAATGTGCACCCTTGTGTAGTCCCAATTGAGTGGAAATGTTTACAATGTTACTCCATTCAATATGATATTGGCTGTGGATTTTCTGTAAATGGCTTCTATCAGGTTAAGAAATGTCTCATCCAAGCCTGTTTTCTTCAGTATTCTAATCATGAAAGGATGCTGGATATTATCAAAAGCTTTTTTTGTATTAATTGATAGAATCATGTGGTCTTTGTTTTTTATTTTATTTATGTGGTGTATTATATTTATACATTTATATATATTTAACCAAATTTGTGACCCTGCAATAAAACCAACATGATGGTGGTATATAATTATTTTTGATGTATCATCGAATTCTGTTTGTTAGAATCTTACTGAATGTTTTTGCATTGATATTCATTAATGATATTGAGCTATAGTTTTCTCCCTTTGTTGGGGTCTTTTCTGGTTTGGGGATAAGGTGATATTTGCTTCATAGACTGTATTGGGGAGGAGCCCTGCTTTTCCTATATTTTGGAACAGGTTGTGTAATATAGGTACTAGTCCTTCTTTGAGGGTTTGATAGAATTCTGATGTGAAGCCATCTGATTCTTTACTTTTCTTTTTTGGGATATTTTGTATAGTAGACACTATTTCAGTTCTTGATGTAGAATTCTATTCAAAGTTTCTAATTCTTTCTGGTACAATCTAGGAAGGTGGCGTACTTTCAGGTGTTGGTCCATTTCCTTCATATGATCATATTTCTGAGAATAGAGTTTTTTGTAGTAATCATTGAAGATTTTTTAAAATTTCTCCAGTATCTGTTATTATTTCTCCTTTATTGTTTATCATTGATGTTATTAGAGATAGCTAAAGGTTTCTGGTTGGGCTAGCCAAAGGTTATCAATTTTATTAATTTTTTCAAAAAATCAACTTTTTGTTTCATTGATCTTCTGAATGACTCTAGAAGTTAGAATCATTTTCTAACTTTTCTGTTTCTGGTTAGGCTAGCCAAAGTTTATCAATTTTATTAATCTTTCAAAGAACCAACTTTTTGTGTCATTGATCTGAATGATTCTAAAAGCAAGGGTTGCAATTTTATTTGCAGGTACAATAAGATTTAAACCAACAAAGAAAAGACAAAGATGGTCACTTCGTATTTGTTAAGGGAAACACTCAACATGAAGAGATTTTGATTATTAATATTTATGTGCCCTACCTAAATGCTCTTCAATTTATAAAGAAAACCCTAACAGATATAAACAATGTGATATCTTTATGCACTATAATAGTTGGAGATTTTAAACACCCCTTTGTTAGTTCTGGGTAGGTCCTCCAAGAAGAAACTCAATAAGGAAATAATAGACTTAAACTTGACCCTACAACAAATGGACTTAACAGACATCTACAGAACATTTTATACTAATAAAACTGAATACACATTCTTCTTATCATCCCACGGAACATCTTCCAAAATTAATCATATCTTAGGACACAAGTCTAATCTCAACAAATTAAAAAAAATAGAAATTATTCCTTGTATCTTCTCAGAACATCAGGGGATAAAGATGAACTCAACAGCAACATAAATCTTCATATTCAAACAATGTCACAGAAACTAAATAACCATATGTGGAATGATAGCTGGGCAAAGGATCTGATTAAGAAGGCAATCATCAAATTTTTGAGCCAAATTAATAATGAAGATGCAAATTATCAAAACATGTGTGATATTGCAAAGGCAGTCCTAAGAGGGAAACTTATAGCATTTGAATCCTTCACCAGGAAAACAGAAAGAGAGGAAGCCAGCAACCTAATGAGTCATCTCAAGCAACTGGAAAGTGGAGAACAATCCAACCCCAAGCCCAGCAGAAGAAAATAAACAACCCAAATTAGAGCAGAACTAAATGAAATTGAAAACAAAAGAATCAATTGCTATTTTTTCTAGTGTACCATCTATTACAACTACACACAGGAGACTGTGTGTTGTGAGAATGTTTGCTGTTTTGTATAACATTCCATCAGTGGTGTGTTAATGAGATGTGGGCAGCTCAAGTTTGAAAGAGAAATATTGCACTTTTTAAAGTTTGAGTCTACTGAACAATATTGAGACACAATACCAGAAATATTTTCTAAAAGGTGTTGATCACTGCTATTTTAAAAAATGTTCTTTATTTCTAAATTCTAAAAAATTGATGGGATTGGTGAGAAATATGGGATAAAATATATCAATCCACCCGCATAGTTTTATCATGGGAGATTTAATTGTGCAATACCTGTTAATTCCTTGCTTTAAAACAAAGGTATTTGTAGTAATACATTTAGCTTCCTATTGAAATAAACCAGATGTTAAAAATCAAAGCAAAACCCGCTTTACATATAATGGTAAGGGTCTGATTGATATAAATAAAGCATTTTGCTTTTAACAAATAATGAGATGCCTTTAGGTCTAACATCAATCCTTGGAAACCACATTTTTCACTTCTTTATAGCCTAAGTAGTTTTTATTATCTGTTTGTGTTTCTGCTGATGTAGCAAATTGACGCCACTCAGTACCCCCTGTGGTTCAGGGAGAGATGTTGATGACTTCATTATAGAGCTCCTTTTCCTATTCATGACAGAGGCCCTTCTGAATTATACCTTGCCTGAACTAAATTAGATACTTAAAATTCTCTAAACAGACCTTTGATCTAGACAGATGGCATTGTTACATGTCACAGGAATCAAATGAGCCAGTTTATTTTTCCTCTATGTTCCACATTTTATTTACATTTTAAGATTAACTTTAATTTCAAAATCATATATCGACATACCTATTTCCTTTTTTGTTGACTTCACTTAATCTTAAATGAACCAAAGACTTTAAAAAATACTTACCATGTCTGTTGTATTTAATACATAGGAACACCTTTTAACAGAAGCTCATCAACAAACATTTTATTATAAATACAGGTATCGAAACAATCCTGAACACAATTTTGATGCCACTATTAGCCAGCACCCACACCGCTTCAAAAATTAACACAATTTTTGACAATATTCATTGTACCTGCTGCTTTAAACAATTTCAACTGCAGCTTTCACTAAGCAAGATGGATAAAGCATCATTTCTGTTTTTCCTTTTTGATATTTTTGCTTTTCAGAAACACACTTGCTTCAACTGCCATCTGACACTGCTCTTCACACTTTCATCATGTAAACCTGAGTTCTATTTTGAGCATATTCCAGGTTTATGTTTAAATGACAGTGCCTTAAGTAGAAAAGAAAGAAATGTGCTGCATTTTTCTTTCAGCCTGGAAATATACTGGGTGTACACATATTGGATATATTCTTATAAGTGTCCAGGTCGTATTTACCAGGTGGAATTCCTTTACTTAATGTGTAGGCAGTTTGCATTGTGTTTTTTAACCAAGACATTACCATGAATAAAACATTGTTGGTTTAAGATAAGTTTGAGATCCACTACAATTAATTGTTGTATGTTTGTCCTTCTGGTGGCTGTGGAAGCTTCACATTTCCTCTGGGCATCATTAGACGTCTTAGCTCTTGAAGTATAACTTTAATGCTATATGAATTTTGCCATTTCATGGTATGGGACATGCATTCACCATCCCACTGGAATTATTTATTCAATGTATGTTAATGTTTGTGACAAATCTAACTTGTGCAGGAGCTTCTGAGTATTTGGGTCCACTTTCTACTTTCAAGCTATATATTCAGTTTTCATATTTTGTTCTTGGTGGCCCGATGATCATGCCTGTCCACTTTGAAAGTGTTGTGCCTTCATCACCATTGCCTACTCCTTTTTGTCCTTTCTCAAGTTTTTCCAACAAGTGAAAATTATGAGCAACTTTGAATCCTGTGAAGAGTGCCATCTTATCCTGCAGCCCAATGCCAAAATGAGCTAATTTAAATAAAAATTCTGGCCACAGCCAGCAAGTACCAGAATGTGCTGCCCACAGACTCATATTACTGAGAGGCAACCTCCAGAACATGAGGAAAACAACCTACAAGGACTCCAGCTGCAGAAACAAGAGAGCAAGAGCAGAGTCTGCAAGGGGAAGAGAAACATTGCAAGGTGGCTCCGCACCTGTGGCTCAAGCAGCTAAGGTGCCAGCCACATACACCTGAGCTGGTAGGTTCAAATCCAGCCCCAGCCTGCCAAACAACAATGATATAATGATGGCTGCAACCAAAAATAGTCAGGTGTTGTGGTGGGTGCCTGTAGTCCCAGCTACTTGGGAGGTGGAGGCAGGAGAATCACTTGAACCCAGGAATTAGAGGTTGCTGTGAGCTGTGATGCCAAGGCACTCTACCCAGGGTGACAGCTTGAAGCTCTGTCCAAAAAAAAAAAAAAGAAAAAGGAAAAAAAACACACACATTGCAAAGTTTTATCACCTAGTTTGAAATCTGATGCAACTCAGAAAGTATCACAATAATTTAGTTCATGTTTTATGAAATTACGTAGTTTAGAATTTCAATATCTCAATGAAATATTAGAAGTGCATCCTATTTAAAAAGATAAAATACCTTATGCTTGTTAATAAAGTGCTTACAAAACGCCATGTGTAAGGTGACATGGCCTTTGCTGAATACAAAGGGGTTATGGGCATGTGATCATTTAAAAGTTACCTCCAAACGTTGCCTCCAGGCTCAGCACCCAGAGCTCAGTGGTGCCAACCACATACACCAAAGTTGGTGGGTTTGAAACTGGCTCAGGCCCCCTAACCAACAATGACAACTGCAACAAAAAATAGCTGGGCATTGTAGTGGGCATTGTAGCCTGTAGTCCCAGCTGCTTGGGAGGCTGAGGCAAGAGAATCACTTGAACCTGGAGGTTGTTATGAGCTGTGACGCCACTGCACTCTACCGAGAATGACAAGGTGAGATTCTGTCTCGAAAAAAATAAGAAATAAAAAAAGTTGCCTCCAAAAGTACTTTCTACCATCACCAAACAATATACAAGTCATGTGTAATCTCAGAATCCCCCAAAGGCAGACAGTTAGTATATTTTTTAAATCAACATTCTGAGTGTTTAGTTTGTGCTAAGAGTGGTGGTAAGAATTTTACAGGTAAAATCTCATTAATCTTCATGAACATTCTGCAAAGTAGCTCTTATAATTCATTTTTCACAGATGAGACAAAATGAGTTCTAGAATAGTTAATAAATAATTGGACAGATATAAACAGTTTGGAAATGGAGGGTTTATGTGTTCAGACACATGTCCCCGCCTTTAGAATCTAAATTTCTTAGTGCTTGGCTAAAATAGCTGCAGAGTTTTTAGTAGATTTACTATGCTATTCTCTGAGAAAACTAGAACAAGCAAAAGCAAGATCCCAGGGGCCAGGTTTTTATTTCAGTACCGTGCAGAGTTAAATACACACACACACACACACACACACACACACACGTGCTTTTTGAGATAAATTTAAGCAAACAACGCATCTAATAAGAGAGGGTTTTGTAAAAACCAGTTACAGTCACGGAACAGGGTGAATCTAAAGCCTAATGAGAAATGAGTGTATTAAGATTCTTAGCTGCTAAACACCATGACCTGTGCCGGCTAGGTTAAGTGGAGGAGAGATGTATGAGAAGGTATTAAGACTCTGGGAGGGGGACCAGAGCCAGGTTCAGAGGCTGCATAGACAGAGAGGAAGGCAGTGTGTGCCCCTGAGGTCATGGGTCCTCAGCTGCACATATGCCTCCAATCCTCAGCACGACTGTGGCCAAATCCAACTTTGGGCAGTGGAATCCGCTGCAGCTCTGTCCCTGCTGTCAGGAAAGCACTGGCAGCTGCCATTCTACCTCCTGTCTCCGCGAGTTTGACTACTTGAGAAACCTTTCTCGGGGACCCTGGTTCAAGTCCTAACAGTTGATGCAAAGGTTTTTTGCCATTGGACTTAACATCATCAGAGAAAAATTATGCCTCTTTAGAGCTTTCATGCTCATACTCTGAGGATCTGCTTAAAATGTCAATGAATCAAAATTTGCAAGTTTAAAATTGTCAGCCTATATACAGAATTTAGTTTCTGTGCTTTTTTTTTCATTGAAGCACAGGTTTGCAGGGCAGCCCCTCTGTGACAGCCCTGCAGGGGGTGCTCTGGGGCCACAGTCATGGATGGTCTTTCGTTAAGTGGCTTGCCAGGTGGTCATGAAATCAGCCCTGCAAACACTAATGTCAGGGTGTGGTGGGAGTGTCACGCTAGAGACAAAGGACTGAGTTGAAAGGAGAGAGCGATGCCATTTACAAGGAGATGGGAAGATGACGTAGAAGAATCATAGAAGAATCACAACTGGCTAGGCCTGAAGATTTTTTAAATCAGTGATAAGGGTGATTTCAAAATTTGAGCTCTTTGATTTTTTTCCTAAGAAAACCAAATTGAATTTTGTGATTTTCATTTATAAGTAACGTGATGCCAATGACAAATGTTCTCTTAATGAACCAAATGTGAGTCTATACAATCTGTTCCCATTTAATTGGGCAAAAATAAATCAAATGTCCAAGCTTGATGTTGGAGGAGGGCTGCATCAACATCCCTCGCAGAGGGGCGTTAGATATTAGGTGTGTATAATAAGCTATGGCTAGCTACTTGTTGGGTTGTTGTTCACAGAAATAGGACCAATTAAGAGAAATAGCATGCCTTTTACATGTGAGAAAAATGTATGTATAAGATCAAGAAAACAGTTGCAAAAATAAAGTAGTATATATTCTTTGAGCAGCGAATTCTGGTGAATCAACCCTTGTGGATTCCATATGCCAGTTTTAAAGCTCAGTGTCTAGAAGAGGGTGAAAGTTCAAAACTCTGATTAATAAACAACTTGCCAATAGTGCCTTGTTTTTTTTTTGTTTGCAAATTATTTTAAATGATGTTAGTGCCAACTTGAGTTAGAAAGTTCGTTAGCACCTTCAGACCTAGAAAAAGTCATAAAATCAGACGCAAGGAATTGGTGGCTTTGATGGGATGGCAGAGGTGGGGGTATTGCATTTTGTTGATTTTATTGGGGGAACGGTTTTCTATTTATTTGAACTTAAAGTCATCTAAGAAAGTAGTTCAAAATCAGTATGGACTACTGTCCAGCTCTGCCTCACTGGGATAGATGAAAGACATGCATCTCAAATAATGCATTCATATAAAATTAGAGGTTGGAGGACTATAGACCTCTTGACCCAATGAGTAAATACGTTCTTTTATTAACTCTAAAGACGTTATTTTTGAGACACACACCATACATCAATGTTCTGTGAAAATAAATCATCATGTATCCCTAGGCCATCAGAAAATAATTAGCCACATAGTAGTTCATCGGTATTAAAGCTGAGAATAGAAAAATCAATAAGTAGTGAGGGGCTGTTCAGGTAGCCTTGCTGCAGAGAAAATTCATGCCTCTTCTCCAAGTAAACGGAGAAGGTCCACGCACGGGATTGATCAGTTGTTTACTAATATCTATCTACCTCTTAGGGTAAGTTTGCTGTTATCATCAGTTCATTTCTCAGGGGTTTTGCATACACATCCAAAACTACCATACATTGAAAAGCAGCTGCGATTATTACATTTTTCTATTTTTGTCTTGTTTTTAACTGCCTTGTCAATAATACACAGAACACCGACACCGTAGGGTTTTTACAGCTTAAGGCTTGAGATTGCTTGGCTCATTGCTCTGCCCTCAAGTAGCGAATATTTCATTATAATTGTCTCACAGAAGTCCTGGGGTCACTTGAAAATATGAACCTTAAGTCAGAAGTGGTGAATTTTATTTCATCGAAATTATTGTCTCCTTTCACTTCTAAAATGGTATAATTCTATGTCTGTACATGAAACTGGATTGCTTAGTTGGCTATATAGTTTAGCTTCATTTGTTCTCTCCCTCTCTCCCTTAGAGGACCCCTCTGTCCTCTCTATCCCACCTGCATTATCTGTGATCCCATGAAGGTGGGGTAAGGAGCTGGTGTCTGCTACCCTGAGGAGAGTCGGGGGAAAGCTGAACCCAGCCTGGTTCTCTGCTGTCCCTACCGTGCTGGATCATCCTGATGAATTGGTAATTTATTTACTACGTCACCACTGTCCCCACCATGACAGCACTCTTTGAGATATTGTTTCTTGTGTTTATCCAGTTAATAAGGAGTTGACCCTAAGTAGGGAAAATACAGGCATAGTGGACAAAAGTGACAGAGAAATCTGGAAAGTGGTATCCTTATGATGGGCTTTAAATTTGGCCCAGGACTTCTCTTAGTTTTTTCTCTGCAATAGATTGTGCAGCGTATGAACCTCAGAAATGCATTTCTCATGGTTTTGGAGGGAGCTGGGTGCCAGCGGGGTGGGATTCTGGCAGGAGTCTCCTCCAGGATGCAGGTGGCCGCCTTCTCTTTGTTTCCTCATGTGCCAGGAAAAGAGAACCCCTGGGGGGTCTCCTTGTAAAAGGCTCTGCCCTCCTGACTCAGTCACCTCCAAATCCCTCATCTCCTAGCACCACCACATTGGAGATTACATCTCAATAGATGAACTTGGGGACATAAATAGTCTTTCATATCAGAACTCCTAAAGGCCAATCAATAAAATGGGGACTACTCTGTTAGAGGATTCACTTCCACAAGAAACGCATAGTCCTACTTTGTCAGAGAAAATCCAGGTATGTAGCCACTCACCTCTGAAAGAGGTTTCTCACAAGGGTCTCAGAGGGAGTCTGCAAATTAGGGTGTCTAAGGAACACAAAGCAAGGATGTTAAGGGAATAGAGTTTATGAAACTCAAATTTCATAGGTCCTCTTTGCTAAACCCAGTCTTACTGGAAAAAAAAATCCTATAATTTATTTGAGAGGATTTTTTAAAAATTTAAAGCCTTAAGGACTCATGAAATATAAAATCAATTTTTGTAAGAGTAGGATGGGGTGATCAATAAAGGCTTTAATGCAAAAAAATACATTACATTTGGATAAAATGTGGGGTAAATGGAAAAGAACTACAAATTTGATGAGGAAAAGTAGCAATCTATAATGTCTTAGTTCAAAGATGAGCTAGTTCCCATTTTTAAGTGGAAAATGGTGACTTTCAAATTACCATGGTGTTGAGATTTTACCGGACATTTTATTTTAAAATGTCAGTATTTACAATGTCAAAAATTATACCCTTTGTAATGATTTCAATTTATTATAAGCTTTTCAGATTCAAATTAAAAGGTGTGAATGCATGTGCCATTCTTTCCCAGGACTTATCTGTATACAGGATAGAGCAAAAATATTTTTTGATGGCCACTGTGTTAGAGAACTGCTGTCTCAACAACATCTAATGGAAATGTAATGTCTTGTTTCATTACAATACTTTTTGAAGTTTTGCCTAATTCTGTAAAGATAGTGTGATGTGAGAGGAAGTGCGTATGCTTTTGTGAGACAGAGAGAGAGAGCTCAGCGTCAGCTGCTGGGTACATGTTCTCCGTGCCACATGAGGTTAGGACCTAGACCAGGCGTCCCCAAACTATGGTCTGTAGGCCACACGTGCCCGCCTAGGACATCTGTCCATCCCGCCGGGTATGTTTGCTGCTGCTGCCTGTCCTGCTTAGCAGCCAACTCGTCCTGGAGCCTGCAGTCCGGCCCTCCAACATTCTGAGGGACAGTGAACTGGCCACCTGTTTAAAAAGTTTGAGGACCCCTGACCTGGACTCTGCAGGGCTGCATCACTCCACCCAAAAGCCACATGCGGATATTTAGATGTAAATGAACTAATATGAAGTGAAGCTAAAAACTCACTTCCACCATCACATTCAGGACCTCAAGTGCTCAGTAGCCGCAGTGCCATGTGCCTGGGGCCCCCTGTCCCGCAGCACCAAGGCAGAGTGTCTCTGCCCCTGCAGACATCCTATTGGATGGCACTGATCTTGAGGGAGGGTGGATTCCATGAAGATGACTTTTCTCAATCGAACTTGACCTTGGATGCTGGTAGCAGGAGAAATCCGTTTTCTTTCTTTGTTTTTCTTTTTCTTTTTTTTTTTTGACAAGTGCCTAGTGCGAGATAGTTGGCACTTTGAGTCCCACCTCTGGGGATTATTCACACAGTGTGCAGATGACGTGAGCATCTGGAGGACAGACAAGCTTTAAGGAGATGCAAAAAAGCTGATATTTGATCAGATTTGGAAGCTATATGTTAGCTTCAATGTTCAAAATGGAAGTTTACTTTGGGCCTTATCTTTATAGAATGGACATTTCTGAACATATTACTCTTCCTAGAATCAGGAAATCCTAAGCATTAAATCTCAACATTTGCACTATATTCTACTATTCACTATTCACAATAATAAGGTGCAGGTGTTAAATCTTGTCATCTAAATAAATATTTTTTGGTTTATTACTAAATCATTTCCCTTGATTGAATTTTGCCTTAGATTAAAGGTGGTCTGATGTATTCCAATTTAATACAAATTGTACTCATCTATTCTTAGAGAAATTTCAAAATCTTTTCATGAGCTATTATGAAAATTAGTTATTTCTTAACATTTAGCCTCTCATTTTGGATGACACAAATGAATTTAATTAATTTATTGAATATATTAACAGTGATTAGAATGAAGCTTTTATAAGTCAGACAAATGTAAATCCAAATTATTTTTATATTAATAAATTTGAATAATTAAAAATATCAGTAAGACTATCAGATATAGAAAATTAATACAGAAAAAGCATTTAATGCACTCCACAGAAAAACTATTATTGATTTGTGGTGAGATAAATACCTAGCTGCATTTATTCCATAGGGGGGGTTATTGACTGAGGTTATTAAGGTCAATATTTATCTCAAGTGAAAAATAAATCTTGATTTTTTTCCTATTGAGTCAAAATGCCAGTACATATTTTGTTACAAAAACACTAAAAATGAACCGTAATGATATTTTAATATACTCTGTAACCATCCAGGTTTTCAAAGGGGGGCACTATTTCTCTTACCATATTTTTAAAAGAAATACAATCTATTGAGACAGTGGGGCAAGGAATTTCTCATGGCCCATTTGGATGAACCATTCTTTTTTCTTCCTTTTTTTCTTTTTTATTTCTTATATGTCTTCTTTTAGAGAAGGTATGTTTGCCCACAATACTTTTTAACTATCTATTTTTACTGTAGAAGAAGCAACTGTTTAAATTTGTAAAAAGGAAAAACAGCTCCTCACAGGTAACACAATGGTCCCCAGTGATTGAAAACCGAAGTGTGAAAGGAACCTCCTGGCAGGTGTCCTTGAGGTGTGAGCTGATTCCCTGGTTTGATGGGACAACAGAGAGAGGCGCTGGGATTGTGCAGGACACAAGCCACATCTATGACTCAACTGTCATTCTTCAGGTGAAACAAGGTGCTATGATCAAGTTGTCACATGAAGGCACACACGCCAGGGGGGAGTGTGTGCGTGTGGTGCTGGGGAGTGTGTGTGTGTTTCTGGGGAAGTATGTGTGTGTGCTGCTGGGAAGTGTGTGTGTGTGCTGCTGGGGGAATGTGTGCGTGTGCTCCTAGGGGAGCGTGTGCATGTGCTGCTGGGGGAGTGTGTGCGTGTGCTGCTGGGGGAGTGTGTGCGTGTGCTGCTGGGGTGTGTGTGCGTGTGCTGCTGGGGGTGTGTGTGCGTGTGCTGCTGGGGGGTGTGTGAGTGTGCTGCTGGGGGAATGTGTGCATGTGCTGCTGGGGTGTGTGTGCGTGTGCTGCTGGGGGATGCTGCTGGGGGAATGTGTGCGTGTGCTGATGGGGGAGTGTGTGCGTGTGCTGCTTGTGGAGTGTGTGCGTGTGGTGCTGGGGATTGTGTGTGTGTGTTGCTAGGGGAGTGTTTGCGTGTGGTGCTGGGGAATGTGTGCGTGTGCTGCTTGTGGAGTGTGTGTCTGTGGTGCTGGGGAGTGTGTGCGTGTGCTGCTGGGGGTGTGTGTGTGTGCTGCTGGGGGAATGTGTGCGTGTGCTTCTGGGGGGTGTGTGCGTGTGCTGCTGGGGGGTGTGTGCGTGTGCTCCTAGGGGAGCGTGTGCATGTGCTGCTGGGGGTGTGTGTGCGTGTGCTGCTGGGGGAATGTGTGCGTGTGCTGCTGTGGGTGTGTGTGTGTGTTGCTGGGGGAATGTGTGCGTGTGGTGCTGGGGAGTGTGTGCGTGTGCTGCTGGGGAGTGTGTGTGTGTGCTTCTGGGGGAGTGTGTGCATGTGCTGCTGGGGAATGTGTGCGTGTGCTGCTGAGGGAGTGTGTGTGTGCTTCTGGGGGAGTGTGTGCGTGTGCTGCTGGGGGAGTGTGTGTGTGCTTCTGGGGGAGTGTGTGCGTGTGCTTCTGGGAGAGTGTGTGCGTGTGCTGGGGGAGTGTGTGCGTCTGCTGCTAGGGAGTGTGTGCGTCTGCTGCTAGGGAGTCTGTGCATGTGCTGCTGGGGAGTGTGTGCGTGTGCTGCTGGGCAGCAAGGCACATTGTGAAGGATTAAAATTCTCCTCTTTTTCCAGTTTGTTTGTTCTCTTATTTTTTTCTGGGGGAGAGTTGGGAATCAGTTTGCATGGACCCCAGCCATAGTTGGATTTTGACAGTAGCTGTTTAACTTTCTTGTGGTCTATGTTACCATTTTCTTCTATAGGGGGATGCATCTTCTATTAGAGTTTGGAGCAAGAAATTCTTGGGTTTGAGCAATTGGTCAAGTCTCATAAACCTCTGAGGATTCTGGTGTTCTCTGAAAATTGAGCAGCGTTATACCCACAACCCACAGCTGCAGTTCTGGGCTGGAGCAGGCTGAGCTGATGCGCAGGAGCTCATCCTCTGTAGGTCCGTGCTGCCTGCTCCCTGGCCCTCTTTTCACCTGCCATTATGGCTTCATGGGATTTCCCGTATCTTCATCCAGTGCAGTACAGAGGAAAACAAAACAGGCCTGATTTCAGATGACTTGCTGTGGTCTGCTGACTGCTAAGGTGGATGGGTATGTTGCTGTGATTCTGTCGAGATGTAACATGAAGACACAGCTGAAAGGGAAATATGGTCCCTGGAAGAATTCTGAACTATATTTATCAAAAAATGCCCTGATGTATGTATGCATACCAGTGCGTGGACACTGGGCAAACCATAGCCCTTCGCTTGAACTCTTAAAAGTGGCAGCATTGCCAGACTGCTAATAGGGATGTTTGACACAGTAGGGGCCCATGGCCTTCAGGATGAGCCCAGAATCTGTGTTCTGTCTGGACTTTTCTGGGACTTTCCCTCTTTTGCACTTGTCATCCTACCAGAGGGTGAGAATTTTCCTACATTAGCATTTATGTGAAGGCAACGCCCACAGGGGAGCTCTTATGGGAGACAGAACAGCCCTTGAAGTTGGCTCTCAACCCCACTGCTCCACCCTCCACCCCAGCCAGGGTCACTCCGTGGCCTCACGAACAAAGTGGCCTTGTAGTAGGGCTAGGGGATCAGGAGGGGCTTAGGAACAAGATTTCCATGGCCAGTCCAGGTGCTATAACGACATAGAGCCTTCTTTTCCCCTGAAGAAGCCAACATCCCAGTCCCAGTGCAGCACCAGATTTGAGGGACCTTGGTGTCGGCTGGCACACTGGTGACACCAGGCTGTTCCAAGGGCAGTTCTGGTTGTCTCTCACTGAAATAAGCCTGGATTCTGTGTGTGGACTTGCTTTCTCTTTCTGCCAGCTACCTCCACTGTGCATTTGTGGAATACCTGTTAGCCTAACATGGCACTTACCTTTCCAGGGAAAGCCAACGTTGCACAGCAAGGTGTGGCCACAGGAGATACAGCCTCTGGCACCCTCCAGTAGTTGATGCCTCAACAGGCTGAGATGCAGAGTTGCAGGACTTGGAATCTGAGGCTCTTCCTTATGCAGCCTGAACACAGATCAGAACCTCGTGAGACCAGCAGAGATTATTTCTGGGCTTCAATAATGGACGGAAATGTATAAGGGCAATGGGCTGGCAAGCCGTGCTAAGTGGCCAGGTCAGCAAGCGCCAGCAGGTGCCAGTGAATCGGGCATGGCGCGTGGAGAGCCCTTCCTGAGACAGGTACGCTGAGCTCTGCCTCTACGGGGCCTGGCTCAAGCCTGGGTATCAGACTCCCTTGCCATTCCCTGATTTCCTTGCAGAATAGTTTCTGTCTGTTTAATTTAGCCAGAGTCAATTTGTTTTGTTTGAACACTCAGTAGTGACACACAGAAGTAGGCCTCCTTTCGGCTTTCAGATGTTCATTCCTCTCACGCAGACCTGGGATCTCTGACATTTCTGACAGGGGGCTCTGAGGCTCATCCTGAAGGAAGCCTGATTATTGCCCTATTATGCTTTGATCTATGGCTGTGCTCATTTATAAATGTGAACAAGTTGTCTGTTCACAACTTCCCAGTGTTCTTATTTGTAATTCAGAAATGGCACTTTGATTATATGGGTTTATTGTAAAAACTAAGCAACAGGCGATTTATTAAGCCGTAGAGCTCTGTGGGTCTAAGTGGAGCCACACATACTGCCAGATACAAAGCGGACAGCACCTCTACAAACATCTGGTTCTATGTGGTTCCCAAGGCAAGCCCTGTGCCTGGCACTGTGCACTTATTATCACGACTGGCACGCTCCTAAATGTGATGTTCAGAATGTTACAGGAGTATACCTCATTACAAGGCTTAACGGGAAAATGGACTTTGCGTTCCATCTTATCGAAAGCACATCTTTCCAAATGGCCTGTGATAATAGTGTTCATACACTCAAGCCTAATGTCAGCACAGATTTTTTTTTCTTTTTTATTATTTGTGATTCATTGAGGGTACAAAGATTTAGGTTACACTGACTGCATTTGTTAGGTAAAGTCCCTCTTATAATTTTTTCCTGCCCCCCAAGAGGTGTGCCATATACCCTCCACCCCCTCTCTCCTCCTGTCTCCCCACCCCCCACCTTGTATTAGATCATCTACTTCATTCATATTAGAATTGAGTATATTGGATTCTTGCTTCTCCATTCCTTTTTTTTTTTTTTTTTTTGCACTTTTTGGCTGGGGCTGGGTTTGAATCCACCACTTCTCTCTAGCTCATGGGGCCTACGCCCTACTCCTTCAGCCACAGGCACCGCCTCTGATTCTCCATTCTTGTGATGCTTTACTAAGAATGTGTTCCAACTCAATCCAGGGTAATATAAAAGATATAAAGTCTACATCTTCTTAATAGCTGAATAGTATTCTTGGTATTCATATACCACAGCTTCTTAATCCATTCCTGGGTTAGTGGGCATTTAGGTTGTTTCCACATTTTGGCAATCATAAATTGAGCTGCAATAAACAGTATAATGGAAATGTCCTTATGATAAAAGGATTTTTTTTTCTGGGTAGATGCTTAGTAACAGGATTGCAGGATCAAATGGGAGGTCTAGCTTGAGTTCTTTGAGGGTTCTCCATACTTCTTTCCAAAAAGGTGGTGTTAGTTTGCAGTCCCACCAGCAGTGTAAAAGTGTTCCTTTCTCTCCACATCCCTGCCAGCATCTGCAGCTTTGAGACTTTGTGATGTGGGCCATTCTCACTGGGGTAAGGTGATATCTCAGGGTGGTTTTGATTTGCATTTCTCTGATGATCAGGGACGATGAGCATTTTTTCAAATGTTTGTTAGCCATTTGTCTTCATCAGAGCTTGCCCAGTGGTAGATGGGATTGTTTACTTTATTTTGGTTTGCTAATAGCACAGATTTTTGAATGAAATTCCAAAGTATGGAGTTTTAGGCATTGATGAATCACAAGGAATTAAAATTTTATACTCTGGCCTTAAGCCAGTGTCTTATCCACCCCATCATAATCCTTACAGCACACATTCCCAAGTATCTCCCGTTGTTATCTGAAACTGTCTGCAGATTCCACAGTCACAAACGGGCTGTTACTGATGAAGTTCCTAGCAATTGTTCATCATTGAAATGCTTAATCATGTTGCTCAACCAAGTCATCAGTGAAGTGGTTGGTGTTCCTCTCCCTACAGTTGGTAAATTATTCATTTTTAAGATTTTGAGAAATATTTTTAATACAAAAGAGTTTTGTGCCTAATGCATAAGTAGAAGGATATAAACTGCTTGGCTTTGTGAAGCTCACTGAGGCTTGGGCGCTATTTCCCATGGCAATGTCTGATCGCTTCTTGAATACGCCTTCACATTTCCTTTTAAAAAGTGGCCCATTGGCTATGTGCAATGCTTATTGTTCTTTTTAGGAAAAACTGTTTTCCTATGTCTCACTTGAAATTTTATTAACTTATATTTAAACCCTCTGGCACTATCATCTATCAGCCTCTAACAGGGATCATAACAGAGGGACTGGTGGATCTTGGCATCTCTTTTTCTTCAGAATTACTGTGATGTTTCCTGGCCATTTCCCTCTTCCTGGAGTGCATTCCAGCTGCCACCATTGGAAAAAAAATAGGGAAAAAATGCCTCCATTACCTACTGAGAGGGTTATTCTAGAATATTAAGTATCATTTAGGTGATGTACCAGAATCTACTATTGCCTACCTCAAGGTCAATTTTCCCTTCTTTCCTTTGCCCCTGACTTTACTTTGGCACATGGCTGCTCAGGATTAAGGCCTCGTTTTCAAGCTCCCCTTGCAGTGAGTTGGTGATGTAGTGACTTAGAGTTAAGGATCTATACCTGTAAATATTGAATGGAAACTTAAAAAAATCTTTTGTAAGCCAGTTGATGAACACTTTACCCCTCGTTGTATCTCCACTGGCCTTCCTGAACTGTGTAACAGGGTGAGGAGGCTGGGAATTCTCATGTAAGGGCTGGCACATTTGCAGCCATCCTTGACCATGAGAACAAGACTGTGCCCTAGGGATGGCCATGAAAGTTGCTTTAAAGGTCCATTACTGTTGGAGCCGCTGTGTCGTCAGTGCCACATGCAGGAAACAGCCAGTACACGGATTGAAAGTACAGGCTTGCAAGAGGTGAGGCTCACCGGAGGTGCAGGAGAGCCTCGAGCAACCTCTGCAGTGGCTATTTATTGAGACAATACATAACAGGTGTGGAGAGTGTCCAGGAATCACATACAAGGGCCACGTGCATAAGAATCACTACTATGTGCTATTTCTCTCCCCCCAAGCGCCACAAATTCTCAAGGTCCAACACTTGATTACTAATGAGCACCCGTCTCATTTCATTAGAGCACTAAGTTACTTGAGGGCTTGTCCCCAGGCTGCAAAACATCTCTAGGCCAGCCAAGAGAGTGTCCTGCTCTCAGCATCTCCTTCAAGAACCGGTGACTGTTCTTATAAGCATGATCTTCATTCTCCTACACGATATGTTTTATGGAATGTTGAAGTCTTCTTTTCTTTAAAATCTGAATGAAAGCTGAAATACCTATGATTCTAATGATTTTCTTCTCTATTATGGGCTTTAATTTTCTTCATAGAGAATTTTGCAAAAGGTAGTTTGCTTTCATCACAGTCTTCTATAAGTGTATGTAGTGCACAAATGCAGAATGTTTTAAGTGTGGAACCTTTAATGTACTTTTAAGTTTGAATAAGCCAAATTGTTATTTTATTTTATTTATTTAATTAATTATTTTTTTTGCCTGGGGCTGGGTGAACCCACCACCTCCAGTATATGGGACTGGTGCCCTACTCTTTGAGCCACAGGTGCTGCCCCTCAAATTGTTACTTAAAAAACTTTTAAATTTGTGACAACCTGAATGAAACTAAAGGACATTATTTCAGTGAAATAAGCCAAACACAGGAAGATATCTAATACATGGTCTTGCACATGTGTGGAATCTAACAAATAGATTCAATAGAAATCAAAGTGATTGTGACAGAGAGTACAATGATGGTTACCAGGAGCAGCAGGGTGGAGGGAAGGGAACATGCTGGTCAAAGGGTATAAACTGGACGTTCCAAAATGAATAAATCCTGGAAACCTAATACACCATATGGTGACTGTGGTTAATAACATTATATTTTGTGCTTGAAATTTGCCAGGAGAATAGTTCTCAGGTGTTCTCATCACCATATACACACACAGACACACCCACAAATGGTAACTAGATGAGATGATGATATGATTATTATCATGACTGTGGTAATCATTTCACAATGTATACATATATTTCAAAACATCACATTTAAAACAATGGATATATATAATTTTTATCGGTCAATCATACCTCCATAAAGCTGGGATAAAAAATTAACTTGTTGCTACTTTTCTCTGAAAATGAAGTTAGAGTTAAAAACTGCACAGATTTTGTAAAGGTGCTCTGTATTAGAAGGTATTTTAGTAAACTTTTGCCCATTTTTGATGCTAACACTCATGTTTAGAAAACACAAGTAACATCTTTTGAAAAAAAAAGTTACCTAGAAAAAACAAAATGTTTAGATGAGGCATGGAATTCCTTTCATATAGTTAGGTCTTTTTCTTTCTTTTTTTTTTTTGAGACAGAGCCTCAAGCTATCCCCCTGGGTAGAGTGCGGTGGCATCACAGTTCACAGCAACCTCCAACTCCTGGGCTCAAGCGAGTCTCCGGCTTCAACCTCCCAAGTAGGTGGGACCACAGGTGCCTGCCACAATGCCTGGCTATTTTTTGATTGCAGCTGTCATTATTGTTTGTCAGGCCCAGGCTGGATTCAAACCTGCCACCTTAGGTGTATGTGGCTGGCACTTTAGCCACTTGAGCCACAGGCGCCAAGCCAGGTCTTTTTCTCTGTATATCCTTGTGGGATTTTTGGCATTATAGGTCTTGAGCTTTGAAGATGAAGTAATGAACTCTTTAGAATATTCGGGTAAAGAAACAGGACAGAGTCAACCATTTGATGAAATTACAGTGCCAAAATGAACACAGGTGTTCGGGATTCAACATAACATGTGATTTCCCTATAGGCAGACTATGATTTATATTATTTCTCATTGGTAATGTTTCTATTATTTTTTCATCTCTTAAATACACAACAGAAACTTAACCTTTATGATCAAGTTAAATCCAACATCAAACCCAGCAGATGAGAGGATAAGACAGAAAAACTACTTCTCTCTCAAACCATAACCTTTGATCTTAGCCTGAGGCACACAAAGGAAAAAAAAAAAAAAAGGAAAGAAAGCTGATTGAAAACCATAAAACCACCTTGACAGCTGCTGCACATTTGCCATGTTCTTCATTTCCAACACAATAAAATCCAGTAAATGTTAAAATATAGGCTATCGAAACCCGATGAATAGTGTATCTTTCCTTCTGTGAGTTTCTCAAGAGCACTTACACTTTCCAACTTGCTTGTGATTACTTGTTTTAATTATGAACATAACTAAATTTATTCATGTTGGAAAACTCCGAGAATGAAGCACTTTTCCCCCTACTTATTTACTTGTGTTGGGTTTTTTCTTTTCTTTACATTCTGAGTTGTAACAGATACAGCTTTCTTCCTTTCTAGTGTATAATTCAGCAAATATTTACATTTGTATTTCTGCATTGCTATCACTTGTATCAAGCACTGTGATGGTGCTGTGTCACATAAATGCATAATACGTGAAATATAACTGTAAAACACATGACACTATGTAACTATTATCACTGAATCACTATTAATGGGTTTATTACTGTTATTTTAAATAAATATATAACATTTTTATCTTTAATTTTCATATGTTAAATATTGATACATATAATCTACAGAAACAAAACATCTTTGGTGGCCTCAGTAATTTATAAAAGTGGAAAGATTTCCTGAGACCCAAAATTTGAGAGCCAATAACCATACCATAAGAATCAGTGATTCACTCTTGGACTATCATGTTAAATTAACTATGTAGGAGGTCATTAGCCTGAGGCTGTCTTTAAGTTGCTACATTGCTAAATGCAGCCTGACCCTTAGGAGTAAAAGAAACAGCTGATGGTTAGCAGGTCACAAACAGCTGGGTTTAAGGCAATCACACAGCTGTAGTCAAATAAGGCAGGGGCCAAGCTGTGGCCAGTTCTGTGGATGGCTCATAAAAGCCAGAAGCTCCCACTGAGAGGTGAACCTCTCTGAGGGGGAACAGTCTGGTTCTGAGTGCTGCCTGGCTCTTGAATTGTTCTGTGTGCAAATAATTCTGCTAAATGTTATTTTCTAAAGTCTTTCATTCAACAATACCTAAGTGAAATTAATGTACATGTCCACTAAAACACGTCCGAGAATGCAGCTGCCAGTTTTTGCCATAGTCCACTGGAAATACCTCACGTGCACCCAAAGAAGAAGGCAAAGTAGCAGGTGATGGTCCATCTGCTGTACACCAACGACATGTATTTTGGAACATGAGGAGAGGAGAGGGAGAAGAAGAGGGGGAAGGGAAGGCATGTATTGTGACACATGGGTAAATGGTAGTAGAAAAAATACTACTGTCCTGTGAAATCACATAAATGGATATCACTGAACAGGCTTTGAGCAAAAGGAAGCCAGATATGAGTGAATACCAAAGATTTTCATTCACAGGAAATCCCAGAATAAGCAAAACTAATCAGTACTGATGGAATCAAAGCAGAACTCAGCTCACAAGCAGGCCTGGGGCAAGCCATGAACTGGTTAGGGACAGGATAGAAATCTCTGGAAACAAACTTCTGTCATCATTACCATTGGAAGACCACTTAAAATGCCTCACGCAAACTGGATACACTATTTTTAAATTGGAGAGACAATGAAGGCTGGCTGATAATAATAAACACATAGATAATATAATAAGACCCAAGAGTGCCCCAAGACATTAGACAATGATGGCATTGAGGGCATGAACACCATTGCTAGATAATATTCCAGGAGGTGGCTGGCTTCCAGGCTGCAGAGAACCTGCTTCTGAACTGACACTCTGAGTTCACGTTTTTACACTCTCCACATTTTTCTTACTTGGGCAGTCTCTCCTTTCCTACAGAAGTGGCAAACTCTAACTGCTGCCTGTGAATTCAGCAGGTGGGAGATGTTCACAAACGCTCTTAAGGCACATGTCAGGTTCCTGTGACTTACTGGCCCCTCTGACTGGCTCCCCTCCACTCTCCAGACCTCGGGGTGTAGAGACCTCAGTTAGTGGTCAGACCATTCTTGTGTCTAGCTCAGAATGACAACAGGCCCTGATATGTCAGTTTTTCTTTATCAGTTACACTCACTCATTAGACAATTATACATTTATTAAACTTTATAATGAATTAGCTAATTCATTATTTTTTAATATGAAACTAATGATGCTTATGAAGTGAGAGATGGAAGGTGGGGGGCGGAATAAACTAAAGCCTGGAGAATAGGGGTGAACTTTCCTACAAGACCACAGCTCCGACAGGGGGCAGGGGCCCACCAGTGGGGAGACTCACGCCAAGCTGGAACATGCTGGATCTTGGATGGGGGGGCCAGGAGCCTCCCCAGCTAGTTACTGACTATGTGGACTGGGACAACCACCTCACACCCCTTACTGAGATGCGCCAGGAGTACACCCAGCTGTCCTGCACCCATGTCCAGCCCCTGCTCAAGCTGGTAGATAGAAGGGAAGTAGGAGGGATTCAGTAGCTGACAAACAGAGTAGGGCGTGGGGCTGGAGTTGGAGACGGCATCTCTCAGGATCTGAGACCCTAAGTCTCCATGCACGCTCCATCATCCCACCAGATTTCACTTACCAAGCACAAATTCAAAGGTAAAAGTATAAAGCATTTTAGAACTGCAACCACAGAGAGTCAAACCCTAAGTACAGGGCTCTTCCAAGACTGCAGACCCTCCAGGCTGCTCTGGTCCCACCCTATGTGGCTGGCCTGGGCGTGGCAGTGGCAGGACTGCTAACGGAACTGGCTGTGGCAAACTTCAGAGACAAGTTGCCCAACCCCACGTATTACAGGGCAGCGTGGATGCGCAGTGAGCAGCCCTGGGGTTACAGGATGGCGTGGGTGCGCAGTGAGTGGTCCTTGCTTTACTGGGCAGAGTGAGTGTCCAGTGAGCATCCCTGGCATTACAGGACAGCGTGGGTGTGCAGTGAGTGGTCCTAGTGTTACAGGACAGCGTGGGTGCGCAGTGAGTGGTCCTTGCTTTACTGGGCAGCGTGGGTGTCCAGTGAGCAGCCCTGGCATTACAGGGCAGCATGGGTGTGCAGTGAGTAGTCCTCTCTGCCCGGAGAGGAGCCCTGTGGAGCCCTGAAGCGGCAGAGCCTGACAGAGGGGAAGGGCCAGCACTTAACCTCAGCTGAGGGGCAAGGCAGGGTTGCCTGAGGAACTGCCCCTTCTGGTCCTCCCAGAACTGTTGTTACTGCCCAGCTGGGTCCCTTGCCTGCTGCCCAGTAAAGGCGAATACACTGAGGCAGCAGGAATTGAGTGGAAAAAGAATTTAATATCATGAAGCACCTGGTGAGGAGATGGGAGTAATTTCTCAAATCCATCTCCCCAAGAATTTGGTGGTTACGATTTTCAAAGGGTTAGGGAAGCGGGTCGGCTAAGTGACCGGGGTTGAGCTGATAGGGTTGGGAAGCAGAAATTGTCTTCCTGGCTGACACACGTCCTGACTAGGACATCTCAGAATTCACTGGATCAGTTCTCATGTGTGTTCACGGGTACAGTTCATGTCAGAGGGTCCTGCCAAGTGCAGAGTCTGGCAGGTGTCTCCAAGATTGGTCCTAGATTTACAGTAGCAGTGCTATGATAGAAGTGTTTAGGGAAGTCACAACTCTTGTCCCTGTCAAGTAGGATAGGTGTCACTTGAGCAGTAAGCAGTTAGGGCAGTGAGAAGTCAGGGAGCAGTGACCGGGCAGCTTCTGGCTGTAGCTATTCTTTCATAGAAATCAGACTTTGCTCACTATTCCTGCCCTGTGGTCTTACATTATTTTCTAATAACATAAGCAGTTTCAGAACCACCTATACACTGGGCGTTTTTAGCCATGTAACTAAGTGGTGGAAAGATTCAAATGATAACTGAGACTGAATTGCTTATCTATCCTGAAAAATTGCCACTTAAAACAAATAAAATTGCATTAGAGAAGTAAATAAATGAGGCATTTCTTGAAGCTGAGCGTCATAAAGCAAATTTGTCCCAGTCACCTACGAGATTTTGCCTGCCATTACTGTTTGCAAACTCTGAGAGTCAGAATCTGAAGGGCTCCATCTCCGGACATTTGGCTACTTTTGGATGCTTCTGGCAAAGTACATTAAAACATTTATAATCCAATTATGTTTTTAAAATTTCCTCTGGCCCCAGACAGACTGGGGACACACCCAATCCATATATGAATTTTGGAGAAGGTGGATAGTGTAACGATAGCAATAAAGGAGCCTGTAGAGATAAATGAACATTTCTAGTATTAAATAGCTTTGAGTTTTTTTACTTTAATTTTTTAAACAAGGAATGGATAAGTGAAATCTATACACAATTAAATTACCCTAGGAAAAGCAAAGTTTAACACAGTTAAAACACAGGGTTATAAAATTACCCACGATGTCAGTCATGTGTCATAAACTGCCATCTCTGGCTCACGTACGCCCATATTCTTTAGTTCTGCTCACTGAAGTATGACAACATAATTCTACCTGGAAAAAAATAATGCCAGGTATACAAAGTTTCAAAGAAGCATAATTTTTTTTTTGCTCCTAAAGAGGATACACTAAATTTTGTAATAAAATCTTTGTCTACATAAACATGAATAAAAATATAAAATGCAAAGACTATCTCAGAACTAGAAGGATTTGTATTTCTAAGATAAATTTGCTGAGTCTTGCTTTTTGAAATTCACTTCAGTTCATGGCAGATGTCTCCTGGGTTTTAGGGCTTATCTTTGTCTCCACTCATCATGCCTCTCCCTCCCCCTCTCTACAATGCTCTTGGATTTTTTAAATTAATCTCCTAAAACGTCTAAATTTATATATTTCCTTGCCATTTCATCAGCTCCCCCTTCCCTAACAATACAGTTTTCTAACCTTTTGGTGGAGACAAAGGAGATATTGCCTGTCTTCTCTTGGATTTGTTCTAAACCTGAGTCGGTTTGGATAGTTGTCTTTTTCTATCAGAACTAAGTAGGAGGCACATTGTGAGTATGTGAAGTAAATAAACATTAAATTATTATGCATTTGCAACTCTCTCTCTCTGTCACACACACATACCTTCTGTGGATGTGTGTAGGTAGCCCTCACATCCACACCCAGACACATGTCAATATTAGGTTTTGTTTTCCCTTTTTTCTTTTTCTCTTTCTCTCTCTCTCTCTCTTTCTTTCTTTCTTTTTTGTTTGTTTTTGAGACAGAGTCTCACGTTGTCACCCTGAGTACCATGGCGTTTAACCTCATAGCAACCTCAAACTCTTGGACTCAAACTATCCTCTTGCCTCAGCCTCCCAAGTAGCTGGGACTACAGGCACCTGCCACAATGCCCAGCTGTTTTTTAGAGACGAGGTCTCACTCTGGCTCAGGCTGGTCTTGAAATTGTGAGCTCAGGCAGTCTGCCCACCTGGGCCTCCAAGTGCTGGGATTATAGGCATGAGCCGCTGCACCTGGCCTGTTTTTCATTTTCTATCATTCAGTTCCTTAACCTTCAAAAGATGTGAGTGTGACAGTTTAAGAGCCTATTTGACCAGCTTTGTCTGGAAACGAGGTGGTTCATGTGAATGCATTTTCTGATCAAGTGGAAGTTATTCTATGAGAAAGTTTATTTATGTTGCCCATTATGGAAAGGAGCCTTGCTAGCATCACATGCTGCCCTTTGTTCAACAAAAGCAGACACTGAACTGGATGCCTCCTGTTCTCTAACCCCACGATGTCTTTACTGTGCGTAATTATTGTCCTGAGCTGTGAGTGCCCAGGTCACGTCAGGAGCTACTGAAGTGTCCAGGATGATTTGTTTCTGTGTTGAGTGGCCCCAAACTGATGGAAATTTTAAAGCATCCTTGTGTGTATTTTTCTCCTGGGCTGTCATCCCTTGTCTCGTATTGTTGTTAATGGTCTCCAAACCCCGTGTACCCCCATGTTTAACTTACTTATTTCGGTCTTCCGTAGGTTCAGAAACAAAATGACTCACATGTTTGGAATTCCATTGAAAATAGGTTTTTGATGTTAATCTTAAAAATCGTAATTCACAGCATAGAGACCTTAGTGTGAGACAGTATACTGCTTTTTTTTTTTTTTGATGTTGTTGTTGTTGAGCCCCTCTTTTCCCATTTTCTTGGTAAAAGGATCAGATCCATAGTACTGTTTGACTTGGGGCAGGTAAGTTTACTTGTAAGCATCTGTCTTCTCATCACTAAAATGAATAGATTTAACAGAATAATTACAAAAACTCCAGACATTCAGAAAAGTTTACAACTTTAAATAAGATGTACCTATGCATAAGAATATAAACTGGGAGATGATTCTAAGAAATATGATAAAAAGTTAAATATGAATTTTAAAAGTAAGTATGATGAATATAAACCTAAATTATAATTACAAGGAAAATACATATAGAGTCATATATTATTAAATATTTACTTTTTATTATATGTAGACTGAATCTCATTAATTGTTCATGGAACAAATATTATTCTACCAAAAGGATACTTAAAATTTTATAATTTATTTTATTTTTAAGGAAATACATATCATGCACTTTAAATACGCATATATGCAATTTTATTTTATTTGAAATGTTGTGTTGTATGAAGGGTGAATGTTGGTTGGCATATTTCAAATTTTTTTAACTATTGTGCCAACAGGGGTTTTTAAGATAATTTAAGCCACTCAATATATGTTAGTTTAATGGGGGTTATTTTGGTGTGGTAATTTTTATTTTTAGCAAGATTGTTTTTGTCAGTGTCATATCTCAGTGAAAGGGTGGGTGGCCTATCAGTGGCAGATATTAAAATACGTAAATTGGACAGAACTTCAGCTGTGCCCTTTTGTGAAGATGTTTCCATATTCCCTTCTTCCTGAGTTCAGACTGTGGGAATGCACTGAAGGATTTTATTTTCAGACATACAAAGCAGTATTGTTTCAGAAACTAACATTGTCACTCACTGTAAGTGTATTTTCAGCAAAACAAAGAACTTGACAATCTCCCGGTGGTGCTGGGCTTCCATTTCACCCAGTTTCCAAAAGGGATGTGACACAGACAAGCACCAAAAAAATGCAAGTGAAGAAACTGGCACCAGTTTCTGTGAACCAGTGTTTCTGCAGAGAGCTGACTGCTACTTCAGGACTCGGAGAAACATATTAAAATGTGTAGATTTTCTGCTTGGTAGATTTCTGTAAAGACTGTCATATTGTTGGCATCAATTGGCAATGACCCAACAAGAGGTAGCAGAAGAAAAAAGCTAAAAAAACAAAATTGTATTTCCCAATTGGCTTGTCTTGCTTTGTGCCGTAATTTTTCCTTGAATTTTGACAGCTAATCATTGGTGGGCATATGCTGCTGCTGAATCTTCACCTTGCAGCAACGAGGCTTAGCGCCAAATTGACAGTGATTGCATCTCAAGTATCTATTAGCTCAAGAATTCAAAAATATCCAAATGGTTTTGCAGAGATATTGACCATATGAAACCATGGCACTCAGAAGTAAAACTGCCTTCATCAACTCTGATTAATTGGAGGACTAATAGCAGCTCCTGTTACGGAGCTGGAGCCTGTGACAGCCTTTAGACTTTGCGGATTTTGATCACCCTGGCAGTATTCAGGACAATTAGTTAATTGTTTTATAGAGATTTGCCCAGTGCTCTCAAAGAAATTCAGGTGAAAAATACAGATATTCTGCTTTCTGGTCTGTCCTCTAATAGTTGAAATAAAACACACGCACACATAAGGCAAAGCAGAATGTATGAGTACAATGAAATTCTAAAGACTGAGTAGGAAGCTGATTTGAGGGGGTGATGTGTTCCAGCTGGAAACAGTAGGGCCTGATTAGTAATGAGCTGGCATCTGAACTAGATATGAGAACCTTTCATCTGGGTATCGATTCCAGGTAAAATTAAGAGAAAGGTGTTAATAAAAGCACCTACAGAGAAGTAGAATGTAGGGTTATTACTTAAAACCACAGACAGAAGTTCAGCTTGAATGAAGAGCAGGTAAAGGGGCTGGAAGTGCTACTATCCTTGCTTTTGTTGGGCAAATTAGGAGATTGGAAATGCTTTGTAAAGCATTGAGTATTTTAAAATAGACACCTGTAGAGAAGAACAAAAGTAGGTAGGGAAGGTTAGTTAAGTAATACATCCATCTGGGGATTATTTAATTGGATGTTTACATCTGATTTATGTCTGGTTTACTGATACTTCTCTGTGGAGTATTTTGTGTCACGTGTATCACAAGCAGTCCCATAAACACCATTCTATGCCCTTTGTCTGGATGAGGCAGCTGAGGCCTAGGGAAGGTCGGGAGCCCAGCAGAGGCACCAGGCCCATAGCAGACCTGGCAGCATCCAGGCGTCCTCGTTTTTACCACAGCTAGGACCCTTTAACAATGGTGGCCTTCTTTCTCCAGGGCGTCATGGTACAAGGTCAACCACACAGCAGAGACAGACTGAGCTTCATGGGAATGCAAAGTTCTGACTCCACCATAGACGCAAACCAGATGGTGTCTCATTCCCACCACTTGAGGGTTTCTAGACTGGGAATCTCCTTGTTCATTATAGCTAATGATTTTATAAGTAAAATTTTAATTTCAGAATGTTTTTATATTTATGTGTGAATTATAAGGATGACATAAAGTGTCACAGACATCTGTGGTGACCTAAAACTAACATTATATGCTATCTTGACATTTAGAACTCAGGGGGTACTTAGAATGGCCTAAGTGTAACTTCTCCCCTTCTGCTCCTGCAGATAAAGTCCCCAAGCTAAACATAGTTTTCATTCCCTGGAACAAATGCAGTTCTTGCTTATCACTGAGTGATGGATTTCAGTTCTCTGTTGGGCATGAAATTGCTCAAATAAGCCAGTCACATCCTCCTGTAAGAAGCAGAGTGCCCCACACTCTCGCTCCTGCAGGTCCTAACACCCAAGCCCCTGGCTGAGTAGCTGCTTTGAGTACAACTCCAGTGTGGTCCTGCCAGGCACGTGGCCTCTTACTACGAGCATCTTCCCTGTATGGTACATTTGTTATGATTGTTGAGCCAATACTATTGCATTGCTATTAACTAAGATTTCCTTGGTTTTTACTTAAAGCTTTTTTTCTGTTCTAGGGCCCCATATTACATTTAATGAACATATTTCCTTAGTCTCCTTTTGGCTACACCAGCTTCTCAAGCCTTCCTTGCCCTTGAATAGTTTTTAGATCAGGTGTTTTATAGAAGGTATCTTTATTGAGATGTGATAAGACAGGGGCTGTGGGGTTTGATCAGGAAGATCTCAGAGGTAAAGTGACATTTTCACCTTATCTGACCTTCTTGTCAAGAATACACCTTGCCAACTTATCACCCGTGAGGATATCTTTGATCCCCTGGCCAAGCTAGTGTCTGTGAGGTTTCTTCATTATAAAGTCACTTTGTTCCTTCTTTTTAGTCTGTTCTCTTTGGAAGAAAATCACTATGCCCAGTGTCCACGTAAGGGATGAGGATTGCTGCCTTTTGTCCTTGAGAACACAGTATTTGCAAAGGTTTTTGAAATTATTTGACTTAGAATATTTGTCCCTATTCCCCCTTAATTTTATTCAAACACATGTATATAAATATAAATCCACTGATGTTTATTTTATACATGTATTTACCTAATCCACTTATTTTATACATCCGATACTGTAATTCTGTTCTTCAGATTGTTCAAGCGTTGGCCATGAAGAGCTCTTTCAAGTGGGTCCTTCCCCTGAGCATAACTGCATCACTCTGTGTGTATTGTGGGTTTGCATAACACTCTTCTTTACTTTCTGGTACCACAAATTGTCTCAGTTCATGTTGTATAGTTTCACTTCAGTACTAGAATGAGCCATTTCTCCAAGAAGATGTATCTCCTTTTATTTGAGAGCAGTGTCAGAAACCAAGTCTCTTTGCTAGGTGAGCTCACTGCCACTGGGCACTCTCATTGCTTCTGTGCGTTCTCATTGATAGCAGAGAATACATATGTGTGTGTACTCACCTGTGTGTAGACACACATCTGTAGGTTTTTACATATGCACTAGCACCTTATATTAAGCTGAATCTGAATCCGACATGCAGAGTGGTATCTAAAGTGTTAAGATCCCCCCGTGAGACATAAAGTTCTCCACTAGAGTAGGCTGTACAACATCTCTGGCTTTCAAACTTTATTCATTTCCAAAGTTGCTTAGGCTAGCACGTTTCCTCGCTGCGTTCACTTAGATCATACATACGCTGGTAACAGAGCTAAATTGTTTTGTTTCATGCTGCATTCTAGCCTGGTATCCCTGCTAATGATGCTTTAAAACGTGAACAGATGAAGCTATCTTTGTCATTTTTGCAGCTCTAGTATTTTAGAGAGCTGTTTCTTTTATCGACTGAACATTTTTCTTTATTGTTTAAAACTATTGGAGTTGTGTCCTCTGGTGTTACACAAACGGTATTTTTGTTTGTATATGTATGTAATAATTCATCAATATTCTGTGAAAACAACTCTTCAATAGTTCCAACTCTTCTATTCAGAAGAAAAAGAGATCCAGTTTTTCTACTGTTCTTGATTCAACATAATTTCCAATGTTCCTGTCAATGGGATGGATAATATGCCTCAAACTAAGCAGGATTTTCCACATATCTTCTTCCTGGTGGCCTTGGCTTCTCAAGGCTTTCTGGATAGGTTTCAGTTATAAGAATCTGTTATGATATTAGTGAACACTATTAATCTCTTCCACTTCTCCCTAACATTTAAGTTTGAGACTTCATTCAGCATGCACGGAGAACTGATGACACAGTTTGAATGGAGCCAGTTGATGCAGAGTGTGTTTCTGGGATTAATCTGGCATCTGCTATGCAAGACGAGTGAGTTCCCTCATTCAGCAAATATTTATTGAGCTTCCATAAAGTGCCAGATACTGGTGTATAAACCTGGGTTATGGCAGTAAGTAAAACAGACAAAGCAGACACATCCCCTTCTCCCATAAAGCTTAAATTCTGATGAGAGGATATAGCAGGTTCACAGACAATAAAAGCATAAGCACATCATATGTCAAGTGGAAATGGATTTTATTAAGAAAATTAAGCAGCATGACTGAGGTTGAGGAAAACAGATGCCTACTTGGTAGAGGCAGGCACGATAGGCTCTCTAACAAGTTAACATTTCAGCAGGGCCGAAGTGCATTCATGTAAGGAGAAAGAAGGTTGCAGCTTAGGGAGACAGCGCGTACAAAGCTTCTCAGCTGGGAGTGCGAATCAGACTGAGAGTCAGCATAGTGGCCAGTTTCATCAGAGCAGAAGTAAGCGAGGGAAAGACAGTCGCAAATAACAACAGAGGGCAAGTTTATGGTACCATCTGTTAGGTCTGCTAGGCGGGTGGTGACCTTGCCCTCCATTTTGAGTATAAGGAACGTCTTGGGAGATTTTAAACAAGATCGGCATGGCCTGACTTGTTTTTGAAAGAGATAATGGTGGCTGCTTGGTGGGCAAAGGATACAAGGAGGCAGGATAGAAGCAAGGGTGTGGCTAGCTTCTGCTGGAAAAGTCCAAGAGGAAGGGACGATGGGATGAACCGAGAGTGATGACAGAGTGGGGTGAGGGTCACAGTGCGGATTTGTTTTAAAGGTGGAGCCAACAGGATTTACTGATGAAATGTGAGTGGGATTTAAGTGAACAAAGGAATTGAGAATGACTGTAGAGGTTTTGGGATGGGCAACTGGTGAAAGTGGAAATAGTCAGGGGAGAAGACAGATCCACTCACCAGAGAGAAGCAGAAGTTTGATCTTGTTATGTCTAAGATGCCCATTAGATTCCCAGGTGGACATACTGAGGAGGCCCCTGTGTGTATTAGGCATGAGTTCAGGAGAGACATTGGCGGTGAGAGGTTTAAATTTGGGATTCAGTGACATGCACATAATAAAGAAAACAGTCAAATCGAGCCAGAGGTGAGTGGAGATCTGAACATGTTCAGAGGCTTGAGCCCTGTGGCCCAGAATGTACACAAATTGGAAAGAAGATTCTGGAAAAGAAAACTAAGAAGGCATAGCCAGAGAGGCAGGGTGACCGTCCAGAGTGAGAGGTGCCCGGAGGCCAGGGAGGATGGGACGCCCAGGGTGAAAGGCGCCCAGAGGCCTAGGGAGGACGGGACTTCTAGGGCAAGAAGTGCCCAGAGGCTTGAGGACGAGATGTCCAGGGTGAGAGGTGCCCAGAGGCCGGGGAGGACGGGGAGGCTGGCATTTACTGAAGGGGGAGGCAAGTGCATCAGTCACTATAGAGAGTTAGGTCAGGTGAGGATGGGGTGCGGGCTGCAGACAGAACAAGGGGAGCAGAAGGGAGAGCCTCAGAGATGACCCCTCCTATACGTAAAGAAGTACGTAAAAGAAATAGTCACTAAGGGTCGTCTGGGGTTAAATTCTTTATTGTGGGACTTGTTTGCTCAGGGATGATTCATTAAGAATGCAAAAAACAGAGATGCAGAGGGCGGTGATCAGGTCAGGAGGAAGATTGTCCAGCACCTACAGGACATCTTCAGAGAGTGTCTGGGCCCAGCAGATGGAGCAGAAAGGAGAGTGAGAGGAGGATGGAACCTGAGCTCAGGGTGCCGCTCCGTACAGGCCTACAGGTGGCATTCTGTACACAGTGTGGGATGTGCCCACCATCTCTATTAGGGTACAGAGTCCCATCCCCTCTGGGGGGTTGCGGGGTACTGATACAGGGCTATCCAGCGTGACTGAGCTGCACCTGCAGGCGTGGACAGTATCATTTCAGAGAGGGAGAGGCTGGTGCACCTATGACATCTCCCCTTCCCCTCTTCAGAGAGATTGTGCTACCCTGAGGTCACATGCACAGAGTGGGAGACTGGCCTTCACTGGAAGCCGAAGATAAGGGAACTCCATACAGCTTCTGGACGACCCAGCCGTGCCCTCACACTTACTCTCGGCTGTGATCCTCCCTGTGGCTCTCCCAGGCAGCGGCCTCCTCCTCTTTGGGATCCCTTCTCTGGTTTTCCAGATTCCAGCCGGTGTCTGGTAATTCTTCTCTCCACTTCTTAAGTCCTCAATCCTGTCTGACTCTCCTGTCTCATCACTGGCACATAAAAGCCTCTTTTCTTTTTCTTTTTCAAAAGTCCATTTTGGCTAGAATAAGCATATCATAAAGACCCCCCTAGGACATTTTTGAAAATGAAGGGTAACACTCTTAATAACCACAGTGGAGCACTTTACAAATTATTCATCACAGTAGCCCATAGGCTGTCCTCAGTGACCGGATAAGGAAACTCAGAGGCTCCTCTCTCTTGAAGTCGGAGAGACTGAGCACTCCTCCCCGTGGGAGACTTCTGACAAGTCTCAGGCCCTGGGCTGTCACCCTCAGCCTGAGGGCCCAGGTCCATTGACGTGAGCATCTCTTTGGGCTCCTCCTTCATCCACCTTGTGATGACAAGTGCTGAGGTATCAGAGGCCCAGGGACTCCCTTCTGCCCCCAAGGGACAGGCAGAGTCAGGAGGGGGCAGGACAAGTGGGGGTTTCTGTCCTTTGTACATATACACAACTACATATCCAATATACACACACACATACGTACAAACTGTGTGTATCTAAGTGTGTGCAGCACAACTTCAAAATCACATTGGAGATGAGGAAAAATAGGCACACAGTCCCTCCTCCTCACACTGTGATTCCATTTTCTTTCTTTTGGGGAGGGGGAGAAATACATAGAAGCCAACATATTTAATATTTTTGTTTTGTTTTGTTTTGGGGTTTTCTTTTGTGACAGAGTCTCACTATGTCTCCCTCAGTAGAGTGCTGTGCTGTCACAGCTCACAGCAAACTCAAACTGTTGGGCTTAAGTGATTCTCTTGCCCAGTCTGCCAAGTAACTGGGCCTACAGGTGCCTGCTCCTATGTCTGGCTATTTTTCTGTTGCAGTTGTCATTGTTGCTTAGCTGTCCCAGGCTGGGTTCGAATCCACCAGGCTTGGTGTATGTGGCGGGTGCTGTAACCACTATGCTACGGGCATCAAGTCAATATATTTAATCTTTAGCAACCCAATGTATTTACAGGCAGAAGAGTTTAGTTCATACCCTGATGTTACCTGCAGAGCGTCCAGCCTTTTAATTTGTATGAAAGCCAGAGTTATTTGCTGGTTGAGTGTGGTGGGTGGGGTACGGGGCTAAACCCTGAGGACCTGGGGTCTTGTTGTTTGCCCTTTGGATGGGGCAGGCATTTTCCTTGTCTGCACACCATGAGAGACACAGACCTGTCTGGCCTGCCTCACAAAGGGATTTGGGGACTCAGACACAGAAGAGCAGCATTAGAGCTTGAAAACCACCTAGCACTGTGCAATCTAGAGAATGGTGTAAGTCGCCCGTCCACGCTGTATTTAATTCTTGGAGACAACACGTCCTCATGTCTCTGCTGCTTTTATCCACTGCTAGAGGTAAAATAAAATGAGCACTAAGCAGACTCTAAATTCCTTCCCTCTGATGGCTAATAAGAAGAGTTTCCTACTATTTTTATTGTATTAGATAACTTTATTCTGCTCTTTAAACTTTTTGAAAGTGAAAGCCTCTTACCTTTCTAATTAGGCACTTGTGATGTCCTGAAACTCTGACAATGACTTTGAGGACAGTCAGTGTGGTGTTGTGCGTAGATCTGAACAAACCCACCCTAGAACAAACCAACTGTGTGATCTTAGGTCATTCAATTTTCTGGCTCTTGGTTTCATTAGCATTAAAATTAAGATGTAGAAATAAATGGTCTTTCCTATCATCAGAGTTCTAAAATTATATGATTCTGGTAGTTTTAAACTATGTGCCACTTTGCTAGACTAGATCAACTGACGCTTCAGAAAAAAAAAAGACTTCAATCATTTTACATTTAAGATTTTACATTTTTTGTTTTTATAATTAGTTTTGGGATGATTTAAACCAATAACAGAAAAAACCCCTTGCCATCAGAGTTTTCTAAGGACTGTACTTTGCTCCCTTCCTCTTTTATTTCCGCACTTCTGGGCATACAATAGAAATTCTATGTATAATAATTAGCATCAAAGTTGAAGTAGCTCATGTCTTTGTATTCCTAGAATTTCTTTGAAAGATTAGAATGTACCCAACATTCGTGACTTTAAAAAACAGTCCAAGACCCCCACTGACTTGCTAATGATGAGTAATAAGGGACTTTGATTGGGGTAATGAACTTTTCTAATGTTTCTGCCATGAGCTACAAAACCGCACAAAACACTTTGCACCTATTTGCACCCTCCCCTCCCCTGTGAGGTTTCATTCTTATGAAATCTCGGTGAAATAGGTTCGACTTTATAGTCCCATCTCATGGAAAAATTAAATGCCCATACAGTACACTTCCCCCGTTGTTCATGTTTTCCATGGAAATAAGAATTAAAGAACATTAATTCAACATGTTAATATGTTGTTTATCATATTGCATCCTCATTTATAAGTGAAATATGTTTGTAATTTCCCTTTTATAATAATATATTTTCTCCAATTTTAATATCATGTGTATCCATATTATTTAGAATGATTTGGAATTTTTTCTTTTTCTATGGTCTATAAGATTTGGCATGATCTTTTTTTTTGAATTTATCTTTTAATTATAATTTTTTGTTATCTTTTTTTTTTTAGACTTAGGAAAAAACAAAATAAGAAGAAGTTAACTGATCAAAGTATCCTATAATAGACATACTCCTATCTGACAATGGGAATGTTACTTTCTTTGCATTATTACTATTATTATTGCCTAATATTTCGTTGCATCAATTGTCTGATTTTTTTTCTGAATGTATTTATCTTCTTTCATTCTTTATGAGGTTTTTGTTCTCAGTCTTTATGTTAAATATTATTATTGTTGTTAAATTTAGCCTTTTAATTCTGTGAAGGCAAAAATGGAAACCTAATATACACATGTATATGTAAGAAAAATAAGTTAAAAAAAAAGAACCATAAAAAAAATAAAGTGAACGATCGTATCCAAACAGGTGAGGAACAACTAAATTGATGTAGAGAGCTGGACACATCCCCAGTGGTGATGGCTAACTTAACTTTCACATCCCAGCAAAGTGCTGCTAGGAGAAATTGTTTATAAAAACGATTATTACAACAGTTTTCAAGGATGATCTCTTTACCTTATATCTACTTTTGCTCCTGTAAGTTACTTTCAGTTTGGTTTAATAAAAGTAAATCTCAATACATAACATGTTTAATTAGCCAGGTTTATTATTATTCTTTTGCTGAATCTATATCTACAAGACTTTTACCAAATTCCAATAGAAAAAGAGTAACTCTGAATTATTTTTTCATGAAATAAACCAAGTTTTCAGATATTTATTCTTTCTTATAGGAACACAATGCATTTACCTGCGTTACTAATTTTGAGAGTTACCAAGCAAACAAGGTGATCCAGGTGTCAAGTGCTATTTCATTATCTTTAAATTTTCTCATCTTACCTATTTGGGATTTCTCAATTGTGGTGAATTTTCCATTTCTCAGCGAAGGAATAAAGATATTTAAACTTGTCAATAATTAAGATTTCAACAGATTTCCTAAAATGTTGCAGGTATGGTCTTAAAATATATTTTCTGTTTTCACAGACGAGAATCAGGTAAGATAAACAAGGCAAATGTGGAAGGCACTGTCAGCTCCACACTCATGCCTGTAATAACATCACTTACAGTTCAACTACTGTGTGTTAAACATCCGCTTTGTGTTCATGAAATGATAAAATGAATTTAACCGAAAAAAATAAATTAACTTCATTTATAGGGAGAACCTAAACACTGCAGAGAAAGATACCTCAAAGCTGTGATCTAGAAAGCTGAGTATGTGTTAGGAGTGAGGAAAGTTGCTATTCTGGTCTGCCTAACAGAATATTCTGACACCCTGAAGTAAACAGACAGCAAAGCCCTAACAGATCTAGCACCTTCTCAGTGACCAAAGTGTCTCAATCCAGTGACCCCACAGTGTATTTAACACGTGGGCAAAGTCTTGCGGGGGTGGGGTGGGGGGGTGAAGTGGGGGGTGGGGGAAGGGGGAGGAAGTATTCAGTTTTTCAGTAAATAGCTCATTTGATGTAAGGTGCAAAAGCAGCCTTAGTCACCTGGCTGTTTTATGTAATTTGCCCTCTGAAAGTAAAGACATCTCTCTTTTTTTTTTAATTAAATGATAGCTGTATACATTAATACAAACATGGGGTACAGTGTAGTGTTTTCATATACATTTTGAAATACTTTCATCAAGCTGGGTCACATAAATTTCATGTCATTTGCATAGTCATTGTGTCAGAACATTTATATTCTAGTTCTAGAAAAGTTCACTTGTACCCTTGTTAGACAGAAATATACGTGATCTTTCTGGTCACCCTCCCCCCACCCAGCCACCCTTCTCCCCTCCCCTTCCCCACCCCCTCTCCATATTCTTGGGCTAGAATTAAGTTGTATCTTTCATTTGAGAGCTATAAATTAGTTTCATAGAAGGGCTGTGTACATTGGATAATTTTTTCTTCCATTCCTGTGATACTTTGCTAAGAAGAACATTTTCCAGTTCCATCCATGTAAACATGAAGGAGGTAAAAAAAAAAAAAAGACAGAAAGTAAAGCCATCTCATGGCTTAGAAGTGCCCTGGTCCTCATTTCTATCATGCCTTTCTGGTTAGTTCTTCTAAGTGTAAAAAACAAAACAAAACAAAACAATAGAACTTTTTAAACAACTAATGAGTGTGGAGAAATAATGAATGTTTAAAAATGTAATTAGAATGGTATGTGGTACATCTAGACAATGGAATATTTATTTCACGCTTAAAAAAAAGGAGCTTCCAAGCTGTAAAAAGATATGGAGGAAACTTGAATGCATATTAAGCAAGTGAAAGACGTCGGTCTGGAAGGTGCACGGTGTGTGATCCCAGCTATTGGCTCTCTGGAAAGGGCAGAACTATAGAGGCCGATGGTAAAGGGATAAATTGTTTCCAGTTTGGTCTCCGACCAAATTCCTATATGTAAAAAGATTTTGGAGTGTGGCCATCCAGGCATTCTCGCTATTTATACTATTTTATTTAAAATAACAGCAGCTCTACAATTCAGCTCATCTTCAGAGCAGGATTTTTTTTAGGCCCCAATTAGCATGTTTAGCAGACTTTGCTGAATGAGAAAATAATTAGAAAGGTTCTGCTAAAATAAAATATATCCTGTTTAATGTCTGAAAAAGGGCACTTGCTATTTATGAGCACCGCTTCAGTGGCTCAGAATCCACCCATTTATTGTACTTACTGAAAACTTACAATGTGCTCAGCTTTGTTTTAACAGGGATGATCTTGCAATGACCTGGATAGAATAAAATCCTTGTATTACTGGGCCATTCATTCAGGCTGGAGTGTTGGATAAGGTGTAAACTAGCAAAACACACACTCAGGTAGAGAGCAATAAATGTTTAAGTAAGATAGTCATGGGATGATCCACTGAGGAAATTACATTTAGGTGAAAAGAGGGGAGAGAACATGCAATTGGATACGGATGTGGGTGAAGAACGTTTGGAGCTGTAAATACGGCTGACACACAATCTCCAAGGTGAGAGTTTGGGGAACACCAAGGAAAGCACAGCTGAGCAGAGGGAGATGCAATAGAGTGCAAGGTCAAATGGTGGCCGGTGAGTGAGGGAGTTGAATGGCACCTGCTGTGGCATGGAGCTGTGTTGGAAGAATTTTGACTTTTACATAGAAGAGGATCAGAAACCAGTGGCAAGTTTGTAAATGGACTGAGTGACATGATCTGATTAATATTTTTGGAAACATTACTCTGAGGAACATCTGCTTCTGGTATGACCAACTAACTTATAGGAAAACAAAGCTATAATTGAAAACAGCTCAAGAGAATGGACAAATATCCAATGTGCTCAGTACGATTATGAAACCAATATACAATCACCCACACTTTCATACAAATGATAAAACACAACTATAGCCCAGAATGAAGGAAGGAAGACGAGGGTGAGGAGAGGGGCGGGGAGGCCGGGTGGAGGGAGGGTAATTGGTGGGACTTTACCTATTGTGCAGGATGCAAATCTATTAAGAGTAGAGTGTAAATCTGTTAATACAACAATTTAGGGAGGTGAAGACTGTGTTAACCAGTTGGATGTAAACATTCCAAATTGTATATAAAATCAGCACCCCATAAATGCATTAATATACACAGTTATGATTTAAGAAATAAATTCCTGAGAGTAAATTTTAAACATCTTACCACAAAAAATAAGGGAGGTGATGGTTATTTTAATCAGCTTGATTTAAGCTTTCCACATTGTATATCAAGTCATCACATGGTACACCATAAATGTATACAGTTATGATTTTGATTAAAAATTAAATAAAAAAGGGGGAGCGGTCAAGATGGCCGACAGGCACCAGTCTCCGACAGAAGCTCCTGTTCAGAAGAAAGGATAAACTCTGGAAAAACATCCAACAAAGTCAAAAACTGGGAGCCCAGCTGAGAGAGAAGAGTGATACCGGCAGAACACCTCTTCTGAGACAGACAGAGACTTCTAGAGGACGCTCCACAGGTACATAAATCTCTCCAAAGGAATAGCGCCCATCCC